>JAOTOM010003263.1:0-25000 GCA_034440615.1 Ashinkailepas kermadecensis
TACTCCATCTCGAGGGACTCCTCTCGAGTCCGGCAGGGGCCTCCTTTTCTCTTCTGGAGGCGTTCTTTTTCAAATTAGGGGCCTCCTCTCACGTCTTCGGGCCTCCTGTTCTGCGTTTTGATTCTATCTTTGCCCATTTTAAGGTTGGCCTCTTATCTCCTGGGGACTCATGTTCTCTCTTAGGTGCCTCCTCTTCCAAATTACAAGCAACCTTTCCTATCTCAGTTACCTTGTCAATTCCTGGTGACCTTCTTACCCGTATTGAAGCCTTCTTTCTCGCCTGGGAGCCATCCCTCTTATCTAATTGCCCTTCTCTCCTATTTTAGGAGCTTCCTCGTTCATCATAGGTTCTCATTTCCAATCTTATATCGTCCTCTTTCGAATTAGGTGCTTCATGCCGCTTTTCTGGATCATCCTTTTCTATCTTGGTGGAACCTTACCCGTTTTGGGGACTGCTTTTGCGTCTCCGAAACCTCATCTCATATCCACTGGCTTTCTCTTCCGTCTTTGGGCCTTCTCTCATTTTCTGAGGTTTCCCTTCCGTATTGGGCCTCCTTTGCAATCCTGAGGGTCGCCTTTGCAACCCTGGGGCCACCTTTGCAATCCTGGGGGCCTCCTTTGCAATCCTGGGGGCCTCCTTTGCAATCATGTGGGCCTCCTTCACAATCCTGCGGGCCTCCTTTGCAATCCTGGTGGCCTCTTTTGCATTCCTGGGGCCTCCTTTGCAATCCTCGAGTCTCCTTTGCAATCCTGGGGGCCTTTGCAATCCTGGGGTCTCCTTTGCAATCCTGGGGTCTCCTTTGCAATCCTGGGGGCCTCCTTTGCAATCCTGGGGGCCTCCTTTGCAACCCTGTGGGCATCATTCGCAATCCTGAGGGCTTCCTTTGCAATCCTGGGGCCTCCTTTGCAATCCTGGAGGCCTCCTTTGCAATCCTGGGGTCTCCTTTGCAATCCTGGGGCCTCCTGTGCAATCATGTGGCCTCCTTTGCAATCCTGGGGCCTCCTTTGCAATCCTGGAGTCCTCCTTTGCAATCCTGGTGGCGTCCTTTGCAATCCTGGGAGCCTCTTTTGCAATCATGTGGGCCTCCTTTGCAATCCTGAGTCCTCCTTTGTAATCCTGGAGGCTTCCTTTGCGATCCTGGGGGCCTCCCTTTGCAATCCTGGGGCCTCCTTTGCAATCTTGAGGGCCTCCTTTGCAATCCTGGAGTCCTCCTTTGTAATCCTGGGGGCCTCCTTTGCATTCCTGGGGGCCTCCTTTGCAATCCTGGAGTCCTCCTTTGTAATCCTGGTGGCCTCCTTTGCAATCCTGGGGGCCTCCTTTGCAATCCTGGGGGCCTCCTTTGCAATCCTGGGGGCGTCCTTCGTAATCTTGGAGGCCTCCTTTGCGATCCTGGGGGCCTCCTTTGCATTCCTGGGGGCCTC
Organism: Ashinkailepas kermadecensis; assembly: GCA_034440615.1. Taxonomy (NCBI): domain Eukaryota; kingdom Metazoa; phylum Arthropoda; class Thecostraca; family Neolepadidae; genus Ashinkailepas; species Ashinkailepas kermadecensis. The sequence continues at coordinate 1,423 of JAOTOM010003263.1, forward strand.
CTTTGCAATCTTGGAGTCCTCCTTTGCAAACTTGGGGGCCTCCTTTGCAATCCTGGGGGCCTCCTTTGCAATCCTTGTGGCCTCCTTTTCAATCCTAGGGGCCTCCTTTGTAATCCTGGGGGCGTCCTTTGTAATCTTGGAGGCCTCCTTTGCGATCCTGGGGGCCTCCTTTGCATTTCTGGGGGCCTCCTTTGCAATCTTGGAGTCCTCCTTTGCAAACCTGGGGGCCTCCTTTGCAATCCTGGGGTCTCCTTTGCAATCCTCGCGGCCTCCTTTTCAATCCTAGGGGCCTCCTTTGTAATCCTGGAGGCCTCCTCGGGCCTTTGCAATCCTGGGGCCTCCTTTGCAATCCTGGGGGCCTCCTTAGCATTCCCGGGGGCATCCTTTGCAATCCTGGATTCCTCCTTTGTAATCCTGGTGGCCTCCTTTGTAATCATGGGGCCTCCTTTGCAATCATGTGGCCTCCTTTGCAATCCTGGGGGCATCCTTTGCAATCCTGGAGTCCTCCTTTGTAGTCCTGGTGGCCTCCTTTGCAATCCTGGGAGACTCTTTTGCAATCCTGGGGGCCTCCTTTGCAATCCAGGGGGCCTACTTTGCAATCCTGGGGGCCTCCTTTGTAATCCTGGAAGCCTACTTTGCAATCCTGGGGCCTCCTTTGCAATCCTGGGGGCCTCCTTTGTAATCCTGGAGGCCTCCTTTGTAATCCTGGGGCCTCCTTTGCATTCCTGTGGGCCTCCTTTGCAATCCTGGAGTCCTCCTTTGCAAACCTGGGAGCCTCCTTTGCAATCCTGGGGGCCTCCTTTGCAATCCTGGGGGCCTCCTTTGCAATCCTGGGGGCCTCCTTTGCAATCCTGGGGGCCTTCTTTTCAATCATGGGGGCCTCATTTGTAATCCTGGAGGCCTCCTTTGCAATCCTGGGGGCCTCCTTTGCAATCCTGGGGGCCTCCTTTGCATTCCTGGGGGCCTCCGTGCCAATTGTTGGAACTCTCGTGAGTTCTGGGGCCTCCTATCCTCTCCCAGGTGACTCCTTCTTCAAATTAGGGGCCTCCTCTCACGTCTTGGAGGCCTCCTCTCGTGTCTCGTCGGCCTCATTGCTCACTTTTTGCCTGTGCATTTCCGGATAGGGGCCTCCTCAAATTTCATGGGGGGCGGCGCCCCCCCAGTTTCACGGCAGGGGGCGACTGCCCCCCCCTGCCCCCGGTGGCGACGCCCTTGATGGTAAACACTAACTGACTTGGCAACCCGCTGGCATTCGATGTTAGTAGCCACCTCAGCGACACCAGCAGCGCCACGTACTTGGGATATGGGAGCACATAGTCGTTTGTGGGTTCATGCTTTCTATCCTATTATTGATATTATGTGATAGTATATATGAAGCATGGCTTCGTGGAGACTTGTTATTATCAGTGGATGACTAAAGAGTGGCTCCGTGGAGTCTTATTACCATCAGTGGATACATCCACTGATGGTAACAAGACTTCACGGAACCATGCTTTAGTCATCCACTGATGGCAACACAGCTCTTGAAGTTCACACGGCAATAATCGACAGCTTTTTGTTCTATGTGACAGGCAAACGTATCAGTGTATACCGCAGCCATACGCTGACCTTTATGTTAGGCATTTGTGAAGACGGGGACAAGCCGGATACCCCTCGCTAAATTCATGATGCGATGCACAACTAGATGGGTACAGCTAAGTGGCATATCAGAAAACGAATGACATCAAATGTATTCCAAGTAAAGAAATACTTGGAACAATATTTATATTCGACTAACCTGACTCATCACAAAAATGAACGTAAACACAATATAAACTTTGGTGCAGTTTTTATCTCGCTGACTTACTAGTCAGCGAGATAAAAGCTGCACCAAAGTTATATATATATATATATATATATATATATATATATATATATATATATATATATATATATATATATATATATATATATATATATAGAACAATGGCGTGCTTGTTGATGAAAATGAACTTTGCATTTATGAACGAAGTCTCCGTGACAACACTAATCCACACATTCCGGTAACAGCAATGTAGCCAGCTGATTGCGACCATCACCAACCGTGTGCACCGGAACCGATAATGGAGATGCTGTTTCAGTGGCGTTGCCGGGAATTTCTCGGGTGATGGGGGAGAGAGACGATGGAGTTGCCGATTAAGGATCAATTAATCGACATCACTAGGGACATCCCTTGACAGTCTGATAGAGGTGCCATTTGAAGAATGTTCCCAGCATTTTGTGTCTGGACGAATGAGGTAGAGAGGTATCATCAAGCAGTTTTTTTTACGAGTGATGGAGGAGGCGCTGATTAATATACCATCAGTAACTTTTGGTGGTGGTGAAGATGCCGATTAGGGGACGTCACCAGGAAATCTTTTCGAGATGGATGGGAGGGCGGGGGAGGTGTAAATCCAATTGCATTTCAATGAATTTGTTTCACGAGTAGGAATGGCCGACTTAGATATCGTCACCGGGGATTTGTATGGAGGTATTGGCGGCATTACCGATTCAGAGCCGTGTTCTGGATTTGTTCGTGGCACGACGGATGAGATGCACGGTGCACAGGCTTCACCAGGGCCTCTATCGATGGAGTGGTGGACAGCCTTCCACACACTACGTTATACTATTACAAGGTGACAAATTGGATAGTCTACGTAATCTAGTATACTGACAATAATTAGACCAACTGGTGAAAGGCAAAGCTCATTCGGGGCTCAACCCCGGATATCAATGCGAAGTCAATTACCTATGCACGCATATAACATACATAATTATATACATACATATATATATATATATATATATATATATATATATATATATATATACATATATATATATACATATATATATATATATATGTTTATACATATATATATATATATATATATATATATATATATATATATATATATATATATATATATATATATATAGGTACAAGGAAGCGGGCAGCGTTCCTCATGACATACCAGCGGGTTTAATTACTGAAAACTTCAAAGATGAAGAAGTTGAAACAGCCAAATCTCCATTGTTTCACATGTTTAGGAGGGAATTCGAACCGGTAGCTGTCGAGGCCAAAACACGAAGACGCGTTTATTTACCTCACGAAAAGAATATCGAGCCCACAAGGTCATCCTTTCTCCATTGGATTGTATATACATATTTCCTTACTTGTCCTCTATCCCTGCATCCTCCTACCTGCTGTTTGTTAAGCGAGGCGCCGATATTGGCTGACTCACCCCATGCTGCAGTATCCTTACCTTAGCCAGTCTCAACACCCAGCCTTACATTCTTCCCAATATTCTATCGCCTATCATATCCCCATTCCTATTGATCTCACTCATTTCGACGGGCACGATAATAGCCACCGTGGTCTGTGGATGCGTCTGTAGTAAATACATACATAAATACATATATATATATATATATATATATATATATATATATATATATATATATATATATATATATATATATATATATATATATATTACAGCGGAACTACTCCTATGCTGCTTGCCCATTTTTGTCGCCCCACACCTGAACGTTGTTTTCCCTAGGCTGACGCCCCATGTGTTCCTATATCTTATCATAACTTGCCACCCAATCTGCGCGAGCCGACCCTGCCAGCCAGCTTGTTTATGGTAGGATTGACGAGCCATCGGGTCGATACGCTATCCCGTGCGGACACAAGCATCGCCAGCCAGTGCAGTGGGAGGTGGTGTTTGTCCTCTGTGGTCACAGCCATGGGTATACTCTCGGGTGTGGGGAGGTGGTGGAAGGACTGTCGGAGGTTCCCTGTATCGTTTCGAAAGCATGCATACGCCCCCGCAGTTTGGAATTCTTCCCATTAACTTCGGAAAGCAAAACAAGCCAATGGGCTCTCACCACAATGCCTTGCTGTCGCGCCGACCAGGACCTAGCCCTGCATAGCCGAGAGATGGACAGCGTGTGGCTACATCCGGCCTAGTTGGTGCCTTCATGGCCAGACGCCGTCTGGGGGCGAGCCGGCGTGTTCTCACCACCGAGCTGCCAAACCGCCAAGGTCGGACGACATGGCAAGAGACGGGCACAAACGGACCGGCGCCGATCTATTCCCTGCCACATACATACATACATACATACATACATACATACATGAACAACACACATGCACACACACACACATGTGTATATATATATATATATATATATATATATATATATATATATATATATATATATATATATATATATATATGTATATATATATAATCTCGTACGCAAATGCCATTAAACGCATAGTGTGTTTTGACATTTTTTTTCTGGGGTTGTTCGGTGCATCGCACTTTCTCATTTCGTTCACTTAGCAGATGAAATATCATATCACCAAATGACATTTATGTCTTACATACCGATTTCTTTGACGTTTCGAACAGCCTAGTTCATTTTCGCATGTGACAATGTACACAGTAAATATAATGCATGCATCGTTGAAAAATAAATCATATCACGTTTGCATTCTCAGTAAGGTACTTCTCATTGAAAAGTATCATATTCATTTATATTCTGCCCATCTTATTTTATGCATCACATTTTAAACTATTATTGTACATAATGAGCATACCACATGCAGTTAGCTCCTTTTCGTCACCATATGCACTCACTGTGGTCTCCACAAGCCAAGTGTCACACATGATTTAAGTTGCCGATTTAATGCTGTTGTGCGTTCCCGTATACATAGTGCCTCGAATATGAACAAGCGAGCCGGGTCCTGACGTGATTTTAAGATCACAGTGTTTGGTGTGAGATATTGTCTTGTGAGTGGGGTATGATGGCGTGCAAAATGTTCCTTGACGGCAACGTCACAGAGGTACATCGTCTGTCGCCTTAAGAGTGGCGTGGTTGCGTTAATGTAATTTACTGGGCGAGGTCCACAATCCTCATGGGGGCAAGAGAAAGAGTAGACTACATTGACGCTCTTGAGTTTGTCTGTTGTTGCTGTACTGTTGTTCTTCATGATTATATTTATCGCCTTCCTAGTTCTGTAATAAACAGCATGCTTAATACGATTGTGTGTGTCAGTGCATGTGACGTGCCTATTGATAATATCGTGTAGCATACGCTCGTCGATTTTATGAGCCGAACTCATGTAGTTATCATAGCGTAGCTTGATGATGCTTACGGATGATATATGTGTTGCGTATATTATTATGCATATACATATATAGATATATATATATATATATATATATATATATATATATATATATATATATATATATATATATATATATTTTTATATATATATATATATATATATATATATATATATATATCGGTATATGTATCCTTTGGAGTTTGCAACCTCCATATTGCCATTTGTTGGCATGATCCCCATTGGTCACCTTCCTCTGCTCGCCCTCTGCTGCTTGCACAACGTCCCTCGTCATGCAAAATGTGAGCACAAGGAACCAAACATGAAGGCCACCAATGTAGGGTGAGGCAGCCAGGATTTTTTTTCGGGAGAAGTGTAGCGTCTCCGGAGATGTGCGCCTTCCCAGGAATGCCCCTCTCGTGCCGTCAGGGTAGTCATCTACCTGGATGCCTATGATATATTACTATGATGCGATGGGTTGTTGCTCTCTGCAGATTGCACGGGTGCCCTACAACAGCTAGAGTGGCCCTATCGGCAGTCTGCACGGGTGATCTGCAACAGCTAGGGTACCCCAAAGTCGCACTGCATAGCTTTTTGAACATAGTGGGGAAAATTCCTGAATTTTCGGGAGAGGGAGAGGGTGGGGGAGAACTCCGTGGTCAATCTGGGTTCGCCACTGCCATACAGCTTGCGCCAAAAATGCCAATTTGGAGGTTGCAAACTCTAGAAAACGCATTTTACTTTATCCACCCACCATATTATCGCGCCGCCTGACTCGCTACCTGGTTACCTCCCCTCATACATAAAAGGACCGCTCACAGACCCACCTTGACTGGACAGAACCTCAGGGTGGAGAACACCACCATATACGCTTGCCCGAGCACGGGTCGTCACCGCCGGTCGAAGTCGTTATGCTACGCGTCCTGGTACTCAACACGAGCACCGAAGGGGTCGGGAGCTCAGACCCACCTTGACTGGACAGAACCTCAGGGTGGAGAACACCACCATATACGCCTGCCCGAGCACGGGTCATCACCGCCGGTCGAAATCGTTATGCTACGCGTCCTGGTACTCAACACGAGCACCGAAGGGTTCGGGAGCTCTTGCCACCCTTCCTGATTTTTTTTCAACGATATCTTGTAAACTGGCAGGGATACTGTAATAAAGACTAGTGACTGCTGCAAATTGATAAGTGCACCCCGAGTAAAAATATTTCTTTTTTGAAATCCGTTGCTAACTATAGGAGCTACGGGGGTTTAACGTCGACCGACCGGTCGTCTCGGGCTCAAGGGCACAAAGATTTTGTTGGCGCGGTGTAGGTGCGGCGTGCCGGTCCATCCCGACATCATTTGACCCTGAAGGAATTGGCCTATGGCTGTCAAATTTATTCTGCAGAACGTTCACGACAGTCGTAATCTCCCCTCTACATTGTGTATTTCTAGCTTCAGTAATTTTCGATATCTTGGGGGCGGCCGGAATCCACCCCTCTCCTTCCGGTTCGCGCTATGTGAAATGCCCTCCGGAACAGGATGAGCCGACGTTCTCGACGTCATTATCAATGTCAGACCAGCAGGCCGTCAGTGCCGCGCCATTCGTTTTTCCCGATCAATGTCCTGGTGACTGTCGTGCAGTCGCACCAGTCGCTTTGCCCGATCAATGTCCTGGTGACTGTCGTGCAGTCGCGCCAGTCGTTTCGCCCGATCGATGTCCTGGTGACCGCCATGCAGTCGCCCCAGTCATTTCTTGGCCCAGACTCAGTGGAATGACCAAATGAGGTCCGTGCACAGTAGCATAAACAATAGGCTGTCATCTGCAGCCGGCATTGAGCCGACACGCCAGTATGGCCGCAGCGCGGGTTGAAGCGTGCAACGACAACCCGGGAAGCTCTCGTGATGTTTGCGCTCCCGATGTTTGACATGGACGGAACGGGCCACATGCTTCGTCAGCCCGTGACGGAGATGGGAGGCGGGCGCTGATTGGTTAGCATTGTTTGTGAAAGGACTGACACGCTATGTGCATTGTAGGTACCAGGGTCGTTGTTTTACCGATTTGTGGTGGAACTACGCCAAAATATTAAAAACAAATATCAGTGTCAAATCAGGTGAAATAAGATCCTTTATTCATCAGCACAGGCTGATATGAGAAACTGTGGCATATCCTGGGCGAAATTCATCATATCCTGGGAAAGCTGTCACCAAGTGCGTAATTAGTATCATTTTCGCGCTAGTTTGCCAATTCAACACTCATTGAATTGCATTGGTTATCTTAATTGCATGTCATGGAATAAGTATATTTTATTGGCGGGGATGGACAAAACTGGCTTCTCCAATAGGCTGTTCCCGCGATACCACGAGGTGGCAATGATAAAGGCAGACATTTTGATTGAGCCGAGGCGTCCGGGGTACGCCGTCCGGGGTACGCCGTTTCCCCGCTACTTCGTCACTGATCGGATTTTGTGAAGTGAACTGGTGCATTCCAACCTAATCAGGTGGCGCAAATTTACATCGGAAAATCGGTGGCTTCGTGTTCCAATTCGGGGACGCCGTTATCCGATCAGGGCACATCGCTCTCCGATCAGGAAAGGGCACGTACTTTGACGCCAATTTCAACCCATCTTCTGGATTCGCCTGTGGGACGGGTGTGTATGGTACGGGGTGTATGGTACGGAGTGTATGGTACGGGGTGTATGGTACGGGGCACCGCCACGGAGGCAGGGGGACACGCCCGTCAATATTTTCGGTACTTAGCAATACGCCAATGAACGCTACGTGGAAGGAATCGACCCGAAAAGCCCAATGCCACTCCCCTAAACTTTTAGGTGGCGAAGAAGCGTCTGTGAATGATAAGTTAGATGGCAAGTTTTTGAGAAGCATGTCACTATTGTCAGTGGAAGTCCAGGAGACGTACCTGAGAAGGCAATAGTGCAATGGCACATGATTATGAAACCTCCCAGAAAACAGGGTCCGAGGTAGCACGAAGCTTGTCCATTGCTCTGGCGCGTTCATCAGTTTCCCATTTGTCTCCAATTCCGGCAGCACCACATGGATTCAAAGAGCTGCTTTATTACCATTGTGATGTCACAGTGATTTCGTAATTGCGAACGACACAAGAGTCACTCGAAACTTCCAATCAGAGTGTTCGTGATTTGCCAGGTTATCGATGACCTTGCCTAGCTCACCACCACCAGTTACCTTCAAAACGCAACAGTCATGTACAGAGAACGCAGACAGCATTCATCTGTGATCGGGTTATGGGCGAATACAGGAGAGGCACTGGGGAATGTGTCCCCTCCCCTCCCCCATGGAAGGTGGCGCCTCTCTGACCTGTACGCGGTGCCCTTCCAGGGAGCTCGAGTGACCTCTCCCACGCTCAACGTATTTGTCAGCCGACGGTGCCACTCCAGCGACTTTCGCAGTGTCGCTCCCCCCCCCCCCCAGACGAGCACCCTCCATGCATATTTCTGGGTCTGCCTCTGGATCGGGTCAGTCGATGCCAACGCCCATGAGCCGGTCACCATATAATGTGTCTGGTGGCGATCAGGCATGGCTGGGCGTGGTCCCATACCGGTTCCGGTGGTACTGGGACGGCCCCTCCCTTCTCAGTAGCCCTGTAGCTCAGTAGCTCGGGACTTTTCCGAGCGGTCATACGCTCGGAACATCTGCACGACATTTGCAGCCAGTGTTGACTAGTATTGGCAAGTGTAGTCCACTGTAAATATCTGCTACTGTCAGCCAGTGTCAGCCAGCATCGGCCAATGTCGGTCAGATTCGGCTGGTGTTGCCCAGTGTTGTTCACTGCCGGCCAAGGTCAGCCAGTGTCAGCCGGTGCAGTCTTGCTGGTTCGCTCAACCCTCCCAGTGCGGGATAATTTTATATCCCTCGCAGTGAGGGGGAAGGGGTGAATTTGACCCCACACTAACTTTCATTCCAAGCAAGGTAGGGAGATGTGATCAACGATATGGTGGAACTACGCCCTTGAACTTTTAGAATACTTGAAATATCTTCTCTATATATTGTGGTTGACCTTCAACTTCAGGTCATACAGGTCAATGTCGGTGTGTAGTCAGTCACCAGTCATGGCCGTAGCTTTCGGACCCTTGTAAGACAAATACGATTTCATTCTTCAATATTAATAATATGCAACCAAAAGACTTAGTCTAATGCAGGTAAGACATGAAAGGGTCAAGGTCACCAATCCCGTCAAGATCCCAAACCGAAAATGTGTGATGAACTACTGAAGATGTCCCGGGCTGGTCTGAGGAAAATAATTACAAAATCTATTACTTTTATAATCCCCCACCCCAAACAAAAAAAAATATCGAGAAAAGTTTAACTATCATTTTTGTACCACCACCACATCGGAAATGAACTCGGGGTGCAAAATTATCCTGGCTTAACCATTTCTACTTCGTCATAGTCCGTTTACTAGCGTCTGGAGCGCCTGGAGTAAATGATCTACGTTCACAACGTATCGGATCATATCTCGGTGATGCACCCGGATATTGATTTGGGACATGACACGCTTTTCGAGAACATCATGTCCCATCACATGCACCCAAAAATCGCCTGTCGTGCGATTTTTTGGGTCTCCGGCGACATTTTCAGGTGCCTCTGTGTGACATTTTGCGACCCTCAATGCGATTTTCATGGGCCCCGATGCGACTTTGGGGGCCCCAGAGGGATCTCTAGGGCCCATTTTTCCGAACCCCGGCGCGATTCTTCCCACAACCTCTCAGGGGGCTGCCACTTTTTCTCCCCCCCCACCTCGGTACGCCACTGACTACCACCATGCAAGATTGCTGACTGTTCGGACCACACATTTTTCATAAGCACGCATACAATTTCACAAGCACGAACCTTCATCCCACCATCCATAACTATGGTCACTTGAAACAAAAAACTTCATAGAAACTCTCAACGTAAGATTTCCCGTGCGTTGTGCGCGTTGCCGTTTCGTCAACTTTCCACATCTGAATTCAGCATCACAATAATAGTTTTAAAACGTTTGCACTATTTAACGGTCGGTATTAAATATGCCGGAAATAATAATCCTGTGCTTAAAAACATTTGTTTTATCTATGAAATATTACTACCGTTTTTTTTGTTTCGCTAGCGAAATCTCACAACGTGAAGGTGGTCCATTAATAGTATGGAAAACCTGGAGACGTCCTACAATTACATTGCTCTTTCATTTTGCTCATTTATTGCGATGTTCAGTAATGCTACACACACGGCAATTAAGTGCACATTGATTACGAGTCGGGACAAAGGCCGAGTGAGTCTGCTACTGTGTGTACGAAATACAAGTTCATCGAAATAATCCAGCCAGACCCGGCCCGAGCATAGCGCTAGTAAACCTTAGTGATGTTGTATTGCCTCATCTGAAACCATAATTTTCATACTCAGAATTAGGCCCTATGTATTAATGCGTTTTTCTGGCAATTTAAATCCCAATATGCTGCTTGAAGTGCGCACTTTTTTCTTCAGGTTTCGTGGAGGAACGTAGGCGATGCTTATCCAGCTGGCATCCACGAGGGACCAAGCCGCCAGCTGCTGGCCATGTGGCTATGTTGTCATGCCACGTGATCTAGTTGCCCTGAAGTTGGGCGACTTCGTGCCCAGTGTCAGTCCGATGGAGGGTACCGCGCTGAGCGGTCGTGTGTGGCCTGGACCGACGGGGAAGGTCGTGGGAGAAAAGAAACCGTGACATAGCGTCGCAGCGTATGCTAGCTCGACAGTTCAGCATGGTACACTTAAGTGTGGAATACGTACACTATATTAGACAGGCGAACCCAATTTCAAGAATATTATAGCGAGTTTCGGCTGAAGCGGATTGTTTTCAATGTGCATATGCCGAGATTGAGGACACTATTTCCACACTATGGTCTTAAATCTTCCGTCTCCTACGGACTACTCATCCGGAACTTACATACACTGTGCTGAATTTCCATCAGAAGTCTTGCTTATTATGAAATGCTTGCACTTCCGTGACAATTGAGGGCAATAAAATGCATACCTTCACCAGTTGCCAGGAGAGCGCGGCTGAGGTCAATCAACAGGCTTCCTGTCGCGGTATGATGCCCGATCTTGTGCCTGCAATAAGAGAGCCCCAAAGTCCGCTTTTGCCCTCGCTCGCCTAGCATTCCTAATGACGCCTCATATCGCTTGTACATAGCTGGAGGCAAGTTACCGGTCAGGCATTTATCGGACTGCCACTGCACCCGAACATAATTTTCATCTTACGGTAAAAATGTGGTCCGCGGTGTGGAAAGGCTTTTGCTTTTGCTTTTGTATTACGACCAAGTTAGGAGTTCTTCACTGGCGGGCCGGATGGCTGGCAGTTCGGGCATCGGTCCCTTTGTCCTGTCCCGTGAAACAAGTCTCAGCATGTCCCTGCCTGTAACCATGTTCCAGAAGCCTGCGAGATGCAAGTTAGCAGCAAAAGACCCGAAATGTCACAACATTAACAGTTTGGCCGAAACCAGCACGCTGCCGTCTGACACTTTTCCTGGTTTATAAATATTGCACAGAGTAAGGATCTTATGAAATCAGCATACCTGTCAGGGAGAATGGCTTCTTCCAATTCAACCAATCCTGAGGAACCACTTCCAATGACCAATTTGCTACTGCACTGGGCCTAGCCACGGTGGGACCATCTGCTGTTGTGCTGGCTCTGGCCGTGGTAGAATGATCCGCTGTTGTGCTGGCTCTGGCCGCGGAAGAGTAGTCCACTGTTGTGCTGGCTGCGGCCACGGTTGAGAAGTCCGCTGTTGTGCTGGCTCTGGCAGCGGTAGAATGGTCCACTGTTGTGCTGGCTGTGGCCGTGCTAGAGTAGTCCACTGTTGTGCTGACTGTGGCCGTGGTAGAATGGTCTGCTGCTGTGCTGGCTTTGGCCGTGGTAGAATGGTCTGCTGCTGTGCTAGCTCTGGCCGTGGCAGAGTAGTCCGCTATCGTGCTGACTCTGGCCTTGGTGGGGAAGTTCTGCTCCTGTGTTTAGCCTTGCTTAGTGCAATCAGAGATGAAGCTTCAAAAACAAAACAAAAAACATTTGGGATGAAACTCGCTCATACGATTCCAAGCTAAAATAGAATCACCGAAGGTGTTCAACCGAGCCCTGAGAGGATCCAGGCCATTCCAAAGAGATAGGAAGCTCCATTAATGTGTGCAACTGCATAGTTTGTGGGCACTTATGGCTAGATTGGTGGCCAGGGTAGTTCCGACTCACGACTGGACTATTTCGCTTTCAATGGACCTGTAATTCCCTGCCTCAACAGCGTGCGGTATAGGCTTCCCACAGTTTAACAATCGATTCCACATGAAAATGGATTCAGTCACGAGCATGGTGACCATGCATGCATGAATTCATTGGTTCCTCCATTTGCAAATGCCAGCAAAATAACATCCATAGCATTCCCTTCTAACGGAGAACCCAAGCTACGCCAATTACCCATTATGTGGTGTGTGTGTGGTTCAAGCTATGTGATCAGTTCACGATTATATATGCTAATGGTGATGATGTGATATTAAGGCAGACTTGTGGTGAGGTTTTTGCGTCGATTGCTAATATAATCATTTCCGTAGTCAGATGAGCAAATAAATGTCCTTGCTGCCGGAGACGAACATCAATAATTTTTCAGATTTACACCACAACTAATGTTGAGACAGCTTAGCCCATTTGCTTGCGTCGATTGCTCTCATGCAGAGACAATGACATGCGGACATGAGAGCGAAGTGTAATTTGGTGTTGCTTATTATCGCATATTGCATTGCATCAACGCGCAATGCATTATTGCAATGTGGATGCCGACCAGAGCGCAGCGATTCTCCACCAAACACAATGACTGTCGTTTCCCTCGTGACGCCGTTCGGAGCTGGCTATTGTCCCAATTTCCGGCGGCGCCCGCGGCTCCGTTCGCCGACTCCCAGGCGCGGCCGAACGGCGGCGAAGAGCGCGAGGCGGGCGCATCACGCACCGCGTCTGCCGGCCGGCCGACCAGTGCGCCCAAGGCCGCATAGCATCGCAGCCGGCCACCAAGGTCCCGACCAGGACCCGCCTTTGCCTGCGGCTGTGACGCGCCCGCGCTGAGCCATCTCGCCGATGCTGTCGGCCTTCCCGGATGCGGCGGCGGCGTCGTCCGGGCAGAGGCACCCGCCCCGCCCAGCGGCACCGCTAGAAGTCCGGCCGGCTGTCCGGCTGTCCGGCTGTCCAACTCCCGGCCGCCTCCGCGCCGCTCAGCACTGCCGGCCCGCCGGCCGTCTGCCACGGTCGGCTGGTTTTGTTGGTGTACGCATGTCGACGGCTGGGTTATTGACACCCACTGACTCCAGATTATTGGTGGAGAAGGCGTCCATTTGGCAGTGAATGTGGCAGACAAATCCACGATGCAGCCTAGCTGGCAATTCACAAGAATCGCGTCGTTTTGCTGTGCTCAATGCGCAACGGAATCAAGCCACACTACCGCGAAGCGATAGGCGATAGCGACAGGTGTTTAGAACATCTTTTCGTCGTTCTACTCACTGGTCCTATTTAGGCTCCAAATCTGCTCGATGTCGAATCGTTTCCGGATTCTGATCATCAAATTGCTTTGTCGTTGGAGACAAACTTAAAGTATTCTTCCCGGTCGGCTCCACATAACCAGTGTTCAGACCTCTTAGCGTCATGCTCACAGTGATATTTAGAGGAACCGAAGTGATTTTACCGGTTTGCTGCAGACAATTAGTGCTACGAACTTTTAGCCTCACGCTGGCAATGTCATTTAAATGATCATCATGCATTACATACATATCCAAATATTTGTGGGCTAAAGACCAGTGTCAATCTATCAGGTTCATCGAATCCAAATGTCGTGCTCAGTTATCCTTACACAGTTATCACGTCAAATGTTGCTCACATAATTATTCGTGACAAGTAGCACAAATGCTCGTAAAAGGGCGTCCACTACCCGTATTTTCCCCCAGCCTCAGCCTGGCGACGGTACATGAGGGGAAGTTGTGAGGCGTGGCAGTGATGTCAGTCTCCCGTATCAGTCGGGTGGGGGAGGGGGAGAGGTCAGCATTGATCCCTTAGCCTTCATTGGCTAAGCTGTTGCGATTGACGGTGGCAACTGAAACTAGACCAAGAGTTGCTGGAAGAAAGGTATCCTATATGTTGGAGATGCTAGATAAGATGCGCATAGCCTTGTTCGTCGGTAATTGCTGCTCGTGGATTGCGCTATGCGGCTTACACTCGATATTGAAGATCGATCTTCAACAGCATCATTACCAACTGACCTAATGGAAGTGGACGGGACGCGACAGGGTGCGCGTGACTGGTAGGGGTAGGGGTAGGGGCAGTGGCGTCGCCACGAAATTCTTCCAGGGGGGGCAACGTTGGAAGGGGACCTCCTGCTCCCCGAAAGGGGCCTCATATTTTTAGGCTCTTGGTATGGTTCAAGAATGGGAAACATGATTTCATATTGATGTCTTGTTTGTTCTTGGCATGGTGCATCATTAACGCAAAACGCAATAGCAATAATCTTCTTTGTTTCGCTGAGAACTGAGCCATGCCAGGGTATATATATGTAAATGTGGATAAATACCTCAGTGCCAAAGGAAACCGATGTATTAATGCTTTCTCGACCAGAAGAATCTTCCCGTTGGCCTCTAGATTCCAGGGAGCTGGCGGGGCTGGTGCTGAACATATCTTAAAGATATCTCCCATTGATCAACCTACTTCTATGTCCACCAAGTCTAACTGAATATAGCTAGATTCGCCACTACTGTTAGTCATTCCCATCAGCTTATGTCATAAGTAAGCTTAAACGATCATTTCTTAGTCCTAGGACGATAATTTCGCGAAGGTGACAAGGAGAAGTGGATTGAATTGGTTTTCCATCTTAGGGATTTATTTATTTTTATAACATTTGGTGCTGGTTGTAAAGCACCTGGCACACCAGCTAAAATAATAAATCCTCAGCGAATAAATTAACGGCAAGAACAAGCATTGAAAAACAGTACATGAATGACAATGCAACAATGCAACAATGGCAATGCAGAAATATTGCAAAACTGTCAAATTCCACGCCGTCACGCCCATGGTTTTTGCTGTGCTGCTCCATTTTGTAAATGACGTCGTTGAGAAGGTATTGAAGCTGGGAAGCTCTAATCATGCAGGCTGTAATCACAGAAGACAAGTTTGTAGGAAGAAAATGCATTTATAAACATCATTCCTCCCAATTTGTATGCGGCATCGGTGTTGTTTTGTATGCTTGTGAGGGGGAATTTGCCCCCTCAATGTTGGCTTTGCCCCATGTTTCTGAAAATTATTGGGGACCAGTGGCGTACCTATATTTGCGTCAAGGGGGAGGGTGGGAAACGTATTTGGAGGGGTCCACCTACCCCATTAAAAACGTCCTCGGATTTGGACCACTATTTTGTCAAAGGGGACCTTTTTAAATAAAATGATTAGTGATCAACTGAATTGTCATATGGAGGGGCCTAATCTACCACTATCGCTTCTGATTCGTCGGATTTCAACCTTAACTCCCCCACCCTGTTAGAATGTTTTCCTTTGGTATCCCTTGATAAGTCACCTCACACTGCTGAAATTACACCTATACAAATCACTTTAAAATGTAAAATTTCCCAATTTCAGACAATCCAGTTCATAGCGCCCGGTCGCCACGACGCCAACGATAGTGCAAGTGCACACCCATCTTGCGCATTCGGCGCATTCGCCACACTTCGTGCGATACTACGGTTTCGGCTAGGCCTGCTACATTTTGCTAATTGCTGCCACATGATAGACTTGCGCCATATTTGACGTGATGGAATGCTTCGTATGGACGTTCGCTGCGAAAATTCGATAAATTAAATTCGATCATTAGTTCCCTACTTCCAACATTTTATGGTGGTTAAGAAATGCGGATACCCGCTGAGCTTTGATGCACCTCATATTTTTGATTAAATATGCTCCCAGATTGGCTACCGGACCGAGGCCCTGCACCAGTGTTCTTTTTTTTAAACGCGTTTCGTTTTTCTTCGTCTACGGATATATCTTAGGGCTTCAAACCATTTTTGTTAGGAGCCCAAAACATTTTCGAAACCCCTACTCGTTTTAGGGTTTTGTTGCTTTTTTGTGTATCGATTATTTTTTTTAGGTGTCGGGGCGCTTTCAAAGATCCCGATTTGTTTATTTAGTGCTCGGTCTTTTTGTTCGTTTTGGGACCATGATGCTTTTTGCGGCCCCAGACTCTTTTTCAGGCCCTTGTGCAGTCGCATGGCCCCTGTGTGCCTTGAGAGCTCCCGGTATGTACATTTAAGGCTGCAACGCTTGTTTTAAGACCCTGTCGCTTTTTTCGGGACTGTGCGCTTTGGAGGGCCAGTTGCATTTTCGGCCCCCGTTGTGATCTTAGGGTCCTGTTGTTTATTTGGGGCTTCTGACGCACATTTGGGGGCACGAGTGCAATTTTGGGGCTTCGGTGCGATTTGTCTGGGTCCCAGCGCGACTTATCGCGCCCAGGCGCGTGGTTCCAGGGACCCAACGCTAGTTTCCTGGGCTCAACGCGATTTTTGTGGATCTCTTCTGAACTTTTTTAAAGTCCGAAATCCGGCATGATTTTTCGAGCCTTTGGTGTCATGTTTTTGTATCTCACCTCGATTTTTTGTCCAGCTCCGGTATATTTTTCTGGGCCGTACGCGATTTGTGAAGGCATCTGATGACATCTTCGGTGTTCCAGAGCCATTTTCCAGACCCGGACAGTTATTTTTGGGGAATCCCTCCTTATTTTGGAAGGCTACGGCTTTATAATATTTTTTTTGGGGGGGGGGATGCCGATGCGATTTTTTGGGTCACACTATGTTTATGTGGGGCCCTAGAGGCCAATTTTTGGGAGCCCCGACGTGAATGTTTGATGCCCAGACCAAATTTTTGGGACTACCGATGGGAATTGTAGGTCCCGAACGCGATATTTGGGGAACCGGTTCGAGTTTGCGGGGCGCGTTGTCCTTAGCTGTGACCCGAACGCGATCTTGGCGGTTCCTGTTGCAGATTTTGTGGCCACGGAGCGAGTTTTCTGGGCCCGCCGTATTTATCGGGTCAGCCCCCTGCGCGAATTCTGATGGACCGACGCGAATTTTTGAGGCCCCAGTGCGACTTTTTGGGGCCCCGGCACGATTCTTGGGAGCTTATCCCACTTAGGGGGGGGTAGGGTGCGTCAACTTATCCCTCTTAGGAGGGAGGGGACATTTTCCCCTTTGATATGCCACTGCGGCCACCGAAGGAGTTTTTTTTTCCAGCCGATGGCACCTTTCGGAGTGTAAAAGCCCTCCGGGTAATATTTTCCCAACCTGTTCTTAACTTGCCGGTGCTGAGATCGATTCGATCGAGTCTCGGTGTGGACTTTTTGGAAATCGAGTTCTATCTTTTTAAAGGTCCTTATGTGATATCTTTGGGTCCCGGTACGATTCTTCGGTCTCCCGGTGCGATATTTCCTCGATGCTCTGACACGTTTTTTTGTCGGTGCCCATCGGGTTTTTGGAGGACTGACCCACTGTTTAGGCCGTAGAGTGACATTCTGTTTGAGAATTGATTTGTTCGGGCAGGTGCAACTTTTGGGCCCCCAGTGTGATTTTCAAGGGCTGTGACGGGACTTTTTTTAGTCCAATGTAATCTTTTGTGTCCCGACGTCATTTGCTTGCATCTCTAGCGCGAGCTTTAGCGACCTCGACACTTTTTGAGCGTCCAACACGTTTTGGAAGCTTTTGGCGTCATTGTTGGGACCCCAAAGTGATTATCCATGTCCGGATTGTTTTTCGTCGCCCGGCTTCATTTGTGTCCCAATGAGACTGTTAGGGAACGGTACGACCTGTCGTGCCCCTAGCGTCATTTTCATGGTCCGGGCGTGACTTTTTGGTACCCCCAGGCTCAGCGTGATTTTCAGGGGCCCCGGCCGGCTCTTTCCCTGGGGGAATTTCCTACAATTCCCCTAGGGAAACAATTTCCTAGAGGCTTCTTGCGAATTATAGGCATCCTCTCGCGTCTTAGGGGTCTCGTCCCATTTCTTGGAGCCTCTTTACCAGTTTTGGATGTCTTCTCGTGTCCTATGCCCTCCTCCATATTCAATGGCCCTATCTCCCGTCTTGGAGGACCTCCCCCTACATCCTGGGGCCTCTTTAACATGACATGGGGGGACGAGTGGTCTAGGGGTAAGATGCTCGTCTCACAATCGAAAGATTGTGGGTTCGAGTCTCATCTGTCGCTTCTCTTCGCCCGCGACCAATCGGCGTGAGAGATTGGCGACGCTATATGACTCAACGGTCGACGTGTCGTAGAACCAATAACCAACATGGCATGGGGCTTCCTCTCATGTTCCAGGGGCATTCTCTGCCAAATTAGGGGCCTCCTGCCACACCTCGTGGGCCTCCTCCTTTGTCCTGGCAAAGCCTACCCGTCTTGAGGCATCTTCAATTTTGGAAATATCACCTCCTTCCATACCTGCTACCACTCCCATCTTAAGGGCCTGCTCTCATTTCCTGGAAACTGCTTCCGGTCTTCGGGGTCTCATTCGGTCCTGGATACCTCCTATTCCGTCTTGAGGGACTCCTCTCGAGTCCGGCAGGGGCCTCCTTTTCTCTTCTAGAGACCTTCTTTGTCAAAGTAGGGGCCTCCTCTCACGTCTTGGGGGCCTCCTGCTCTGCGTTTTGATTCGATCTTTGCCCATTTTAAGGGTGGCCTCTTATCTCCTGGTTGACTCTTTTTTTTCTCCCAGAGGACTCCTCTTCCAAATTACGAGCAACCTTTCCTATCTCAGTTCCCTTGTCATTTTCTGGGGACCTTCTTACCTTGGTCATTCCCTTGTCTTGGAACCTTCTTTCTCACCTGAGAGCCATTCCTCTTATCTAATGGCTTTTCTCTCCTGTATTAGGAGCCTCCTCGTTCATCATGTGGTCTCATTTCCAATCTTGTGTCGTCCTCTTCCGAATTAGATGTTTCCTGCCACGTTTCTGGATTATCCATTTATATCTTGGTGGAACCTTATCCATTTTGGGGCCTGTTTTTGCGTCTCCGAAACCTCATTTCATATCCACTGGCTTTATCTTCCGGCTTAGGGCCTCCTCTCATTTTCTGGGGCCTCCTTTCCCGTATTGGGGCTTCCTTTGCAATCCTGGGGGCCTCCTTTGCAATCCTGGGGCCTCATTTGCTATCCTGGGGGCCTCCTTTGCAATCATGAGGGCCTCCTTTGCAATCATGGGGGCCTCCTTTGCAATTCGGGGGCCTCCTTTGCTATCCTGGGGCCTTCTTTGCAATCATGGGGGCCTCCTTGATAATCCTGGGGTCATCCTTTGCAATCATGGGACCTCCTTTGTAATTCTGGGAGCCTCCTTTGCAATCCTGGGGCCTCATTTGCAATCCTGGGGCCTCCTTTGCAAGCTTGGGGGCCTCCGTGCCAATTGTTAGCACTCTCTTGATTTCTGGGGCCTCCTATCCTCTCCTAGGTGACTCCTTTGTCAAATTAGGGGCCTCCTCTCACGTCTTGCAGGCCTCCTCACCTGTGTTTGGAGCCTCATTATCCTCTTAGCAGGGTGCCTTTGTGTCATAGTCCCAAATCTTCTCTCCTAGGGTCCTCCTCTTCCAAAATATGGGCCCCATATGGCTGGTTTCAGTCGCCTTCTCGCATTCCTGCGGATATCTTCTTACCCATCTTGGGGCTCCCTCTTGCGTCTGGAGAAATATATCCAATCATTCCTTATTTTCTATTGTAGGGGCCACCTCTTCCATCTTGAGGGGGCCTCGTTTTAAAAATTAAGAATATTCTGCCACCCATCGGAAGCCTTCTTGTCTAACCTGGGTGTCTTCCTGCCCGTCTCGGTAGCATCTTTTTCGTCCTGGGGCCTCCTCCCAATCTCTGTCCTACGTCTCTTTTTAGGACCTGATTAGATTTCGCGGGAGCCTCGTTGCCAGTCTTGGGGCCACCTTTACAGCATGATCTTCTGTCTCGTCGGCCTCCTTGCTCACCTTTTTTCCTGTGCATTTCCGGATAAAGGCCTCCTCAAATTTCAGGGGGGGCGGCACCCACCCAGTCTCACGGCAGGAGGGGCGGCTGCCCCTCTGCCCCCCCGCCCGGTGGCGACGCCCCTGGGCAGGGGTAGGGACTTCAAGTATCCTTGAAACCTCACCATCATTAACAACTGCTAGTGGTCGGCCGATGATGCAACTCTCCCAATAAGATTTATCGTGGATAACTTTCAAACTGCTCAAAGGCAACCATATACATTATCGGCACCATCTGGGGTATTTTTTCGGAGTTTTTGGTACTTTTGTGTTGGGTCATGTCAGGTCAAGGAGTTTTCACATAATACAATGGAACACCTCCGACAATTTATGAACGACATCGCAGATTATCGCTCTTGCCATTATACTGCAACCCAAGGCGGCACATTCTGTGCGGTTTAGGTCAATAGATAACTGGAATGACATTATCCCTGTGCCATTCCAAGGTCATTCAAGGTCAATAGCCTATTTGTACCTCTGATGACCTTACTTAGCCCGACACGATATCGAGGGTTATTTTAAGTCCTGAATCCGATTTGCCGTCCATTGTTACCCTGCCTGGGTGGAAGCAGTGGTGTTAACCAACATTATATCAAGTTTTCAAATGCGCGGGTCGGCCCTTGGTCTGACCTGACCCGTGATCTATGTATTAAATGGAGCTTGAGATATGTCATTACATCCGTAAAGGACCAATACAATGAGCATAATTCAAGTGTATATATGCTGCAGTTTAGAACACGTTTGCGATCGATCTGCGAAAAATCTAGATTTTTGCGAAAATTTGACCTTTAACCTAGCCTGGAGGATCACCTATCACTCTCAGGAACACAAATCGTATGTCAGTCCCGAGATCTCATGCCACCCCATACGCCCGTTTTTATTTCGTCCTCTAGTGCATTTCGTTTGAAAACGTCAGTGAGGGTCGCACCCACACACCTTCCACTGGCGAAGGTGGCAACGCCAGGGAGGGTGCCCCCCCTCACCCACACACACCTTCCACTGGCGAAGGTGGCAAAACGCCAGGGAGGGTGCCCCCCCCCCCCCACACACACCTTCCACTGGCGAAGGTGGCAACGCCAGGGAGGGTGGCCAGAGAGGCCAGAAAACCCTCCCTGGCAACGCCAGGGAGGGTTTTCATTGCACGTCGAAACTTCAATAGGTTTACTGGTTTGTTTCTGATGTGTTCAGCATAGCAAAGCACAGGGAAATTATCCGAGCTTCGAAATCTTAAGTTGTGTTTTTGTCCTGCATAATTCGAACTAATGAAATATACAAGGCAACTGCCACATGGAGATGATTGTGTACCTTTATCTGACTGCAGAGTTTCCACCAGCACATGCACGTGCTCCACCAGCACAATTGTTCTGATCAAATGATAATTGGTTGTAGAAATCATATTTTAAAACTGATGTCAGATGACTGCTTGAGAAAAGAGACGACATCGTCAAATTTGCCTACCGGCGTAAGAGCAAATGTCGCTGCCCAACAGCAGTTTGTGAGAAACGGTGTTCTGTTACTATACAATGTCCAAGTGATATATAGCAAGATGTCATAACGTGCCAGGAAAAGCATGCCAATGTCAAGGATTTGTAATTGCTTAAACTCATGTTGGACTGTATTGGTTTTCGTCTGCATTAATTGTGCATTTTACACATCTTGCAGGATGCCTGTGCTTTGGAGGAAGTTGGCCGATTTGGCATTGAATAATTTTGTTCACCAATTTTTCCAAACACCTGCAACACTGCCAAGTCAACAGCAACGGATCAGACTAAAATAGTCGAGCGACGCCGCGTCGTCACCACTCTCTGGCCGGGCACCTTGACACGACGCGAAGCAGACAACCCTTCCGCACAGGTCCCGTGTTGGCCGGGCCTCGTGGGGCCGGGCCGGGCCCTCGTGGGGCAGCGTGGGCTCGTGGGCTGTGTCCAGCCAGGGGACCCACCCTGCGCCAACGCCGACAGTGCACCTCAGTGACGGCGGCGTCGCGGCCAGACAAACACGACAAAGGACTGACAACCAGCTTGTCCAGTAATTTGGAGCACAGGTGGCCTTGGCGGCGGCAGGCAGCCGCCCTCCCAGGCGCGCGCTTGACCGACGCCACTGACAACGTTCGCGGTAATGACCGAAATGGTGAAGGCTGACGGTCCGTGGTGCACATGGAAACTGGATCGGTGAGGGCCTAGGGCTGCCACCCATCGACCTGCATAGGCTGACAGTCCGTGGTACGCATGGAAGCTGGACAGGCGGGGCTGTTAAACTGCATGGTGCAGAGCGCTAGCAGCATAGCAGGACTTACTGGCAACGTGGGCTGTATTTATGTGAAATTTCTTCTTTAGGATTTACCTTGAGGATTGGGTGTACCGGATGTAGATGTGAACGTATCTGCAGTTTTGTGTGCGTACCAGTGGAGATCTGCCGTCAGACTTAGGTAATTCGCAGTACACTCATAATCCACATTTAGTATACGCCATTGGCTCAATGTTGAATATGTTTTGAGTAGGAGATCCATAACTCCCAACCGTCCCCGGAGTGCCCGGCCTTGCATATGAACTGCAATGCATGTACTTTCGTGCTACTGAGACATCCAGAAACTCCTTTTGAGTTCGTTGAAAATTTTCAGACGGCACCACATCTTTCACTTCATGGATATGGAGAGCTGTCAATGCAATTGTAGATGCAAAACAATATTGATGTGAAATAAAATTTGTTAGGAATTCGCGAAATATGTGCAGTTATGCAGGTATTCATTAAAGAGAATGAACAGGTTCTTCGTTGGTTCACTTAGACGTACAACTTTATGTAGAAAATATTTCGGACAGTATTTCTTGTTTTGACAATGAAGAAAAGGTTTCACAATCGCTATTATAGTCAGACAACGTCCAAAAGTCGCTCAGGCAAAGCATACAATGAGAAAGAAATAAACAGAGATATTCAAAGATATATCTTACCAATGCGTTTTCCAATTTCGATGTTCTTGATATTGAACTTCAGCAGCGTGCTCCTGTTAATATTTCGCGAAGTCTGTGCAGTTATGTAGATTTTCATTAAAGATAATGATTAGGTTCCTCGTTTATGAAGACATTTCGTTCTTCGTTTATCATAAATTTACGTAGAAAACATGTTGGATAATATTTTTTTTTGCTGCTGCTACAAGGCTTTCCTCCATTAAAGGTGTCACATCTGTTCGATGCAATTTTAGTTTACAGACCACCAGCATCAGTTAACACGAACATTTTATTGTGGTAGACTATGCATTCAGAAAGCAAACGGAAGATAAATATAGCATATGATTTTCATTTTCACTGGAAAACTTTGGAGCGCCAATCCGTGTCCAATCCGTATCTCTTTACCATTGCATCTAATTCGCTGCATGTTCCATACCAAACG
>JAOTOM010003263.1:27500-144530 GCA_034440615.1 Ashinkailepas kermadecensis
GTCTCTCCCGGACCATGGGCCAACTTAATGCAATGTAAACTTAACATATTATATTGAGCGTAATTATTAGTTAAGTTTGCTAGGTTCCATTTTGTTGTTGAGCTCTCCTTTTAAAATACACTCGTACATCCAGAAAATGTATAAGTTCAGGGAAATATTTGCTCTCTCGCTCCGATCCTCTTTGGTACCGTCAGACAGAACTCATGGCAATAACGCCAACGGTCACACCCGCATCTAAAGTGAGGTCCTGCAACATAATAAGCCAGTGTTCGTGTGAGACATGAATGTTTGTTCGTTGTTCTTTGCTTTGTTCTTTTTAGCACCAATAATGAGACTAATGGAAACCCAGTCAATATTAAGCGGTGCAGGTAGGTAAGCCGTATAACCTAAACTCGAATATGTAGTGGTATACCTTGAATATGCAGCCGTATGACTCGAATATGCAGCCGTATAACCTAACGAATGGAACTCAGATCGAGGAGAATACGCAATTCCATGTCATGGCTCAATGCAATGTTAATTCCCCTGTTCCACGCGTTGTACGTAAGCTGTTTTGTGCGTAGAATATGCACCTGAAGATGAAGCTGTTTGGTACATGTGACACACATAAAGATACCCTTGGCAGTAAGCCAATACAATGCTGCATATATCCGTGAATCGCACTGCTAACCCAAGGTGGCAAGGCGTGGCAGACTTGTGACAGCAATGGAATGAATAATTATCCACATCCATTCTGATTTCATGGAACATACACCGACCCAGCTTGACGCTTGATGCAACTTCGATGATCACATTTTCCGCACAACCTGCCGACGTAGCATTCAGGGTGTCGGCGTCATGCTTGACGTGCGTTTGTCTTCTGTTGCCAGGTGGCGATTGCAGCACTAGCCGTGGTGGCGTCTGCCGCTCCAGAAGGCTACGCTTCCCACCGGAGTGCTGCTCTTCCCCTGGGCCTGGGTGCCTACGCTGCCCCCGTGGAACTCAAATCCATCAAGGTGGATCAGGTCCAGGCTGCCCCTGCCCCTGCTCTGGCGTACGCTGCTTACGGCTATCCAGCTGCTGCTCCTCTGTCGTACGCCGCCCACGCCTACGCTGCCCCGGCTGCTGTCGCTGTCAAGGTTGCCGCTCCTATCGAGCTCAAGGCCATCAAGGTGGATGAGGTCAAGTTTTCCCCTGCCCCCGCTCTGGCGTACGCTGCTCACGGCTATGCTGCTGCTGCCCCCGTGGCCTATGCTGCTCACGGATATGCTGCTGCTGCCCCCGTGGCCTATGCTGCTCACGGATATGCAGCTGCTGCTCCTCTGTCGTACGCCACCCATGCATACGCTGCCCGGGCTGCCGTTGCTGTGAAGGCTGCTGCTCCTGTCGAGCTCAAGGCCATCAAGGTGGATGAGGTCAAGTTTGCCCCTGCCCCCGCTCTGGCGTACGCTGCTCACGGCTATGCTGCTGCTGCCCCCGTGGCCTATGCTGCTCACGGATATGCAGCTGCTGCTCCTCTGTCGTACGCCACCCACGCCTACGCTGCCCCGGCTGCCGTCGCTGTGAAGGCCTACGCTGCCCCGGTTGCTGTCGCTGTCAAGGCTGCCCCTGTCGTCACCTACGCTGCTGCCCCCACCGTGATCCGTCAGGAGGTTGAGATCCCCATCACCAAGACGGTGCACTACGCCGACCGACCTGTTGTCACTGGCCACACCACCACCATCCACAAGCCCACCATCGTTGCCCCGGCCATCGCCGCGCCCAGGACCCTGATTGGCAAGACCATCACCAACCCGGCCACCCTGTCTGTCAGCAAGTACGCCGCTGAGGTCAAGACCATCAACCATGTGGCCCAGCCGTACGCTGTGCCGTATGACGTGCCTGTGCCGTACGCCGTGCCTACTCCTGTGCACACCGCCCCCGTTCACATCAAGAAGCGCGTGTATGCCGCTCCCGCATTCGCTCCGGCTGTGCATGCCCCGGCTGTGTATGCCGCTCCCGCTATTACCCCGGCTGTACATGCCGCCCCGGCTGTGTATGCCGCTCCCGCTATCACCCCGGCTGTACATGCCGCCCCGGCCTTTGCCTACGCCGCCCCGGCTGCCGTGGCTGTGAAGGCTGCTCCGGCTGTTGTCCAGCTGAAGTCGGCTGACCTGGCCCCCACGGTGTGGTAAGCACCAGCTTCGTGTTGTCGGATCAGCGGATTGTATGAGTGACGTCAGCCGTGTTGGCTGGCCAGTGAGTGCCGCTGGTGGACAGTGGCTGAATGACATCCAGAACAGTGTGAGGCACCCAGTCATGTTGTGATCATCTCGCTTTCAATATATTCACATCTTGATATATCCTGATATTTGTTGGCGTGGAACGGAGCACTGAGAGGAAATACCAGACAGCTCTCAATGGATATCATTGGAACAAGGGTTCAGCTTGTTCCCAAGGGCCGAGTGGAAATGGAATGACGTTCTTGGTATATATTCATTAAATACGAAGTCACTCCATTCTACTGCATACCGTTGTGTGGGTGATAACTGATGCTTTTTCACATGTCACACATGTTATGTAGAAATTCGGATTAGTGCTCATGATTATTTATGTTAGACATTCTAGGATATATGAAGTTATTTTGAAACATTCGAAACAGCAGGATGTATGTGCAGAACCCTGGCTATCCTTGCGGAAAGAATGCAATTTAGGGTTCGTAAATCGACTTCCTGAGCAAAACAAACGAATGTGTTGGTCTCTGTAATCTAGTATAGGGACACTGCAGTTGCTTCATGCGCCAATGTTATAAGGTCATAATACGGCACTGATAATACAACAACCTTATGAACCTTTGAAAAACATTGGTCATGTCACCGCAGAAAGGAACACCGCACAAACAGATGAGTACCTGTATGCTGCAGTACATGGTATCAGTGTTCCCTCAAAAGTGCATACACTCTGACTTCAGGGCGCTAAAGCATGGGCCTGGTTCACCATTGTCATATGCCGTCAGCCTATGACAGCCACTTTAGTGGCTTCGGTTGCGTTACATGCAGCAACTTCCAAACATTGTAGTGAACTTGTGAAATTGGTCTAGAATACCGGAACTATATGAAAATGTTGAAGCGTGGTATAACTGGCCTTTCTCCAGAAACTGGCCCCTTCTGCAAATGCCGTTTTCGGTTGTCGGTATACCGGTATGCTTCGCCTCAATGTGTCTGTTTAATGTTCTTACCCTGTCATTTAATTTGCAACCAGGATAACCACAAATCACTATTTGTTGTGATGGTGGTGCCAAGGCAGCGTCCACCCTTTGAGCATATACTGCGCTCAAGGTGCCTGTAAGTAGTCGCTCAAGGTGCCTGTAAGTAGTCACTTCAGTCAGCCACGACCAGGGTTGTATTTATGTATTGGAATTCTGCAGTTGGAGACGAAAATTCAGCGGCATTTCAGGTCGCAGAGGATACTTTTCGGTATTGTTGCCCTTTAAGTTATCTACGAGACAAATTTTATACGCAATTTTTCCTCCATGAAACAAACAATTGGGTTAGGTTTAGTTAGGCTAGGTTAAGTTAGACTTTTCTTTTAAGTTCGACAAATTTACACTACAAAAGTTTTGACGTTCCCCAAATTAAATTTCATCTTCTTCAAAAATATATTTGACTAGATGAGGTGAGGCTATGCTTGGTTAGGTTGAGCTAGGTTAGGTATTCTAAATCGGCGTTTTTTTAGATGAAAAAATCCTTTGTTTAGATATTATTTGCCTTACATAGAAGATTCGGCTAGGTTAGAATATATTATGATACATTTTGTTTCCTTTTATTTGAACAATATTTTACATACCATATTACCCAATTTCAATCCCATTTTTGGTGTTATTTTGCCCGCCAACTGAGGAGAATGCATTTGCAGAGGAAATGAGTGGCTACATCATGTTAACCACATTCATCAACATTGCACTGAAGCATGACATTCCTATAATTCAAAAATGACCTTGAAGTGCAAATTTACACAATTTTCGTTGTTTTAGAATCATGTATTTGGACAGGAAATTGGTTGGCATTACAAGCTGGAGAGGATTGCTTTTTGGCATGATGTGCTCCTTTTTTTATAGTTTTCTTAGTCATGGGTCACATGTTCCATCCTTACATTTTCCATGTTCAATGTTTCCATGGTCATGAGCAAACAACAAAGAGATGGCAGTTAATCGGCAATTAACCAATTCATCTTTTGGAAAAAGGAGTAGATGACTTCCCGAAGATACTAGTATTATGGCTGGCCAACATCCAAGACAATGCCATGCTTCCAATACTGGTCCTGACTCTCAGAAACGAACAACGATTTGGGCAATCACACACCGCAAGTTCAGCTTCAGCACCTAGGTGCCTAGGCAGATCCACACTAAAATCGGGTCTGAAAACAAACTGCGCCTTAAAACGAAACTGTTGCGTCGGATTCAGTCTCCTGATTGTGATAGTTCGTAGGTGACAGGATCACCACCGCCATGCTAAAGCCTATGAACTTTACCTAGCGTGGTAGCGTTCTCTTCTCTCCACCTCCCCTCCCCCTGTCACTTGGATCATAACCACCAAATTGCTTGGGTAGGAATCCCATGCATGGTATAATGAAATGTGATGAGGAGTACTATAATGCTTCGATGGTTAAGAAAACAAACAAATTGATTGGGTACGTTAAGAAGCAAAACGACCCGATTACAATGAATATCCGATAATAACACAAACCTTCAGCAGGGGCGGGTCCAGAAGCCTGGCTTAGGTTGAGGCAAATCAAACCATCTAACTCCGAAAAATGCACCAGATTTGAATAGCATTCGTCGGGTTTGCTTCAGCCAATATATGTCATAAATTGGTGTCAGCTTTCCAGAAAATGACGTGATAGTGCACACTCTCGGCACAACTCAGTCTCATGGGGGAGGGGACAGAGGCCGTTGCATCCTCTCGTATTCGTCACTTGCGGTAAGTTGTCACCATAACTGCGGATATTTTCCCAATACCTGTGACCTGCACTCGTAGCCAAGTAGCAGGCTTTGTCACCTCTGGTGATCCAGGTCCTTCACGTGGCTAGTTGATATATATATATATATACATTGATTCGCCTCACGGCGTTATGGTCTTAGTAAATGTATTAGTGGCTACATCTTTTTCAGTACAAGGGAAATACTGAATCCTAGCGATCGTAGATCTTAGTGGCTTCTAAGCAAGCTCATCGTATATCGATCGGAAGGAGACGGTAAAAATGTGTACCCTTCTTCCGCTGAAGGATTGTGTTCCGAGCGCCGCCCAACGCGGAAAGAGGGGGAGGGGATCCGGTGGGGTAGCGCTGCATCCACACCGCCACAATGGGTGGGGTCTCCTGCGGCCTCCACGCAAGGACAGTACATGGCTGGCGCCGTGGTATAAAACGCAGTCGCCGCCTCCTCCACCGTCATCCAGTTGCGGAGTTCTCTCTCCCGCTCTCGCTGATCACAACATGAAGGTCTTTGTAAGTACGCCACGGCTCATGGTGGAGTTCGGCAGTGAAAGTGCATTGTGCACGCGAGTGTATTATGGCATCCCGGCAGTGGGATAGCTATTTGGCGTTTTGGATGTCGACGTTGAAGTGTTTCAAGTGCTCGGATCTGCAGAAGCGCTTCACATTTTCTTGGTATTGATGGCAGAACCAAATCAGGCCATGCCACACCCGCACCCTATGGACAAATTTCAACATCCATAATAATTCGGAAATATTCTGACTCATTCGTCTCGGGACCCTTCATGTATCCGTGGAGGCATTCCAACGATTAATTATGTTATTCCAAGCAAGGCTTGCACATTAAAATTAGTGAAAGGCACTATGAATAGTGCCGTGTTTCATGCATATTTTCGACAACATAGCTTATCAATGTGTGTAGAGCAGTCAATGGAATCAACTATTTGATTGTGTACAAAACATCAGGTGTGTATGGGCCGTAGTTTTCGATTTGATTTTCATGTACTTTATGTATACTTTGAACTCACAATGCTTGCCAGTTTGCTTTGAGTATGCACAGACTGTCCCAAATTTCGCAGCATACATTCACGGCAAACGTTATCCTGGTAAATTCATCTCTCTGAGAAGAAAAGCTAGTGTGTAGAAACACTCATCGTGTAAGATGGAATGGCCCGTTATGAGATATGTTAAAATACATACGTAAGGTAACAGTAAGTGTATTTCGTGTCAACTCGGGATATAGGTTGATATATGTCTCTTACTTGGGGTAGGGGGATGGACGCACTCACTTCTGTATCGGTCACTCTATGTTTTCATAATTAGCATGGGACGTTATTGGCCGGCCTCCTGACCCAAACCAATACTCCTGGCACCTTCCAAAAGCCTTCATAAGTAAACACCTCTATGAATAGGACAATGTATAACAAACAAATATATGACCCAACTGACAGGAATGACGGGCTCACCGTTGAAATAGGAAATGTGAAGACTATACACCCACGTTTTAACACTGCTTTGATTATAGCGGTAAACTGTGTGATAGAAGACGGATAAAGCTTACAGTAACTAATCATGAGACATGCAGCCGATTTGCATGTCGTATTGATGCGCCAATGCGTAGCTAGATAGCACTCGCTAATCGGAGGTATGCTGGGAAACTCCAACGTTTTGCTTACAGCCCAGATTGTATTCCTTTGCTTACTTAATTGTTCAATTTCAAAGCCTAAACACGTTTTATTTGAACTTTTTTTGTGACCAGCCTAACGTGATTTCCCTCTTGTTAGATTCACCCAGCAATTAAATTATGTTCCGGGAACATTAGCAGCAGCATTGCGCAACAATTAAACTTCTCAGTCGCCACCTTCGTATTATTTCTAGCTTTCATGCCGTAGACAATTGCAACTAAGTTATCCACACATTTCATCTCTCCCATAGTCCAAATCACGACTCATCACACTGATATGCATCCTTGAGACAACACAGAACATGCTTCCGTGTCTGAACTACTATCGGCGTCACAGTGCCAATGCTGCTGAGGTACAAACGGTTGCACACCGATCGGTTGCATACTGATCAGCTGCACACTGATCAGTTGCACTCTGATCAGCTGACCACTGATCAGTTACACTCTGATCAGTTGCACACTGATCAGTTGCACACTGATCAGTTACACACTGGTTACCTGCCCGCTGATCAGCTGAACACTGATCAGCTGAACACTGATCAACTGAACAATGATCAGCTACACACTGATCAGCTGCACACTGATCAGCTGAACACTGATCAGCATTTCTATTTTCGTTGGCAGGTGGCGATTGCAGCACTAGCTGTGGTGGCGTCTGCCGCTCCCCAGGGCTACGTTCTCCACCGGAGTGCTGCTCTCCCCCTTGGCTTAGGTGCCTACGCTGCCCCCGCGGGCCTCAAGGCCATCAAGGTGGATGAGGTCAAGTTTGCCCCTGCCCCCGCTCTGGCGTACGCTGCTCACGGCTATGCTGCTGCGGCCCCCGTGGCCTATGCTGCTCACGGATATGCAGCTGCTGCTCCTCTGTCGTACGCCACCCACGCCTACGCTGCCCCGGCTGCCGTCGCTGTGAAGGCTGCCCCTGTCGTCACCTACGCTGCTGCCCCCACCGTGATCCGTCAGGAGGTTGAGATCCCCATCACCAAGACGGTGCACTACGCCGACCGACCTGTTGTCACTGGCCACACCACCACTATCCACAAGCCCACAATCGTTGCCCCGGCCATCGCCGCGCCCAGGACCCTGATTGGCAAGACCATCACCAACCCGGCCACCCTGTCTGTCAGCAAGTACGCCGCTGAGGTCAAGACCATCAACCATGTGCCCCAGCCGTACGCTGTGCCGTACGACGTGCCCGTGCCGTACGCCGTGCCGACTCCCGTGCACACCGCCCCCGTTCACATCAAGAAGCGCGTGTATGCCGCTCCCGCATTCGCGCCGGCTGTACATGCCGCCCCGGCTGTGTATGCCGCTCCCGCTATTACCCCGGCTGTACATGCCGCCCCAGCTGTGTATGCCGCTCCCGCTTTCACCCCGGCTGTACATGCCGCCCCGGCCTTTGCCTACGCCGCCCCAGCTGCCGTGGCTGTGAAGGCAGCTCCGGCTCTTGTTGAGCTAAGGTCTGCTCTCCTGGCTCCCACGGTGTGGTAAGCACCGTCTTCATAATTGTCGGAGCAGCGGATTCTATGAGTGACGTCAGCCGCGTTGGCTGGCCAGTGAGTGCTGCTGGTGTACAGTGGCTGAATGACATCCAGAACAGTGTGAGGCGCCCAATCATGTTGTGATCATCTCGCTTTCAATATATTCACATCTTGATATATCCTGATATTTGTTGGCGTGGAACGGATCACTGGGAGGAAGTACCAGACAGCTCACAATGAATATCATTGGAACAGGGGTTCAGCGTGTTCCCAAGCGTAGAGTGGAAATGTAATGACGTCCTTGGTATATCTTCATTAAATACGAAGACAATCTATTCCGCTACATACCGTTGTGAGGGTGATAACTGATACCTCTTCACATGTCACACGTGTTATGTGAAAATTCGGATTAGTGCTCAGGATTATTTTTGTTAGACGTTCTAGGATATATGTAGTCATTTTTGAAACATTCGAAACAGCAGGATGTATATGCAGAACCCTAGCTATTCTTGTTCGAAGAATGCAAGGTAGGTTTCTTAAATCAAACGAATGTGAATGAATAAAACAAACGAACGTGTTGGTCTCTGTGATCTAGGGTAGGGACGCTGCAGTTGCTTCATGCGCCAGTGTTATAAGGTCATAATACGGCACTAATAATAATGCAACCTTATGAGCCTTTGGATAAATATTGGTCATGTCACCGCAGAAGGGAACATCGCACAACCAGATGAGTACTTGTATGCTGCAGCACATGGTATCAGTGTACTCTCAAAATGCATACACTCTGGCTTCAGGGTGGCAAAGCATGAACCTCGTTCACCATTGCCACATACAGTCAGTGAATGACAGCCACCTTAGTGTCTTCGGTTGCATTACATGTAGCAATTTCCATACATTGCCGTGAAATTGTATTCTAGAATACCGGAGCTATATGCTAATGTTGAAACGCGGTATAGCGAACAAATTGATGATGCATTCAATAAATACCACATTCAATTCGTCATTGTTTGGGTGGGAGGGAGGATAGGAGCGCTGAAGACCTAGACCTACAGCACCTAGAAACACAAGTATACTTTTCTGTTCTGGTGAATAGATATGCAATCAACTGGTATATGTAACATTGCAATGCATCATTACGACAGTTACTGGAGCGCAGACATAGCATCATGGTGCAACCTTACAACCAAGCATAGCATAATCCTCTATTAACCACGTACATAACCTCAGTTTACCTCATGCCTGACAAATTCAGATTATACTTAAAATAATTTAATTTCCCAGTGGCATGCTACGTACATGAAATTACAGCCATCAACATATTAAACAGTATTGTTAAGCCATGATTACATCATGCATGTCTGGTGCATGGACCATTGGGGCAGTACAAAAACTGATGAGCATGTTCAGAAATTGTGGTAAGTACACTTTGCAGTTTATTCCCATGCACTGGAGTAATAACAGTGGTGCAATGTTCACCCAAGACATTAATCATGCAATGTGGTGCACTTTGTCACATGCAGCATACCTAAACCATGAAACACTGTGCAGTATATCGAAACTGGCATGTAGCTGGAAGGAAGTTGCTTACCACACCACTTTGTGTTAGGAGTCCACCGCCGTTCATGACCCCGCCTTTTTATTATTGAACATTAGACACAATGCTATATAAATAGCACAATTATGAGTGAGTCTGTCTGGTGTCACCATTTCACAGTGGTTGGGGCTTCCTTCATGATTGCTAGCCACAGTTACTGTTTCAAATGGAGCAGCAGCCAACAGGCTTCGGTATCTATCATGCAAAAACCCAACTTCCTTACTACGCCAAAGGGATGGCGAGAAAGGAGCGAAGTTATGACTTGGTCAATGGAAAATTAAATAATTAACTATCAATGGATTTTTAACAGTCATCAATGGATTCAGTTATCAATGGATAATTAACTTACATAATGAAGGTAGTGTGAATTTGTTTTGTGCTCTGGACTAGAACATACATACTAAACAAGTTATAAGTTATTGATTAACCCGCGCCGTCTCGGGGGGGAAGTCTTTTTCCACCATCCCCTATGGTTTTCCGCGGATAGTGACAAAACGGCACGCGGTAGCGCGCCCAAATTTGGCATACTTTTCCCACATCAATTTGCCATGTTGTAGGAAGATTTTGAGGTGAAGTCATCCACGGTCAAGGGGTGAGTCAAAGTCAAGTGAGGTCACCTCCAAAAACGTTCAACCAGTCTTCACGCTTTAACGAGTAAAGATATTTGAATGAAACTTTCAGCATTTACTTACCTTTAAGGATGTAACAAAATGCACTAAAACATTTGTTGAATTTTGTGTTTTTCACGACTTGCTTGTTTTGCATATTTGCCTATTTGGGCTAAAATCAACGATTCTGGATAAAGTAAGCACTTTTATGGTACCAAGTTTACATAATATAACGCTTATCGGTGCGCTCAACCTACTATAAAAATAAAACTGAAAACATGAAAATGTCATTTCTCAATGTTAAAAAATATCATTTGTATTGTTAGGTGGGCAAACATTTTGGAACCATGGTCGATTTCGCCTTCCTGCCCTGATTTCAAATAAGTTCTGTTTTCAAAATCTTCCCCAATATGAACTCCCCAGAGCTAAAAACATGAGGTTAGTCGTGACCACATAAACGTCACTTTTCGTGAGGAGAAAAAAAGGGATAGTTTCTGATCTTACTCGCCGAGCGCATTCCGATGACACCTCTTTCGCTTTCGTGCGAAGCTTCATTTGGAGATTAGAGGATAGGTATATAATGATCCCCCTGAGGGGGTGTGAGGACCTGACTGGAAAGTTATTGCGTATCAATATAACAACACCTATACGATAATGTTGATTGTATTGGGTGAAGCTATGAATATATATGTATATATATATTCGCAGCCTAAGCTGCACACAAGATGCTTAAAACACATCTTATCTCTGTAAGCAAAAATAGATGCTAGGCTACGTCATCTTAAGTTAGTTTTAATTTTAAAATGTGATATTTTAATTTCAGCCAAAACACTTTTGCGTTTTTCTCCGACAACGGTTATGCTAGCAGAGGTCAGATTAGGATTCTTGAGAATGTTAAATTATTGAACACAAATGTCAGCTTCATGTTTAGAATAAAAACCAAAGGGGTTTGGCTAGGTTAGACCAGGTTTGGTATGCCTATAGTTGTTCGAATTGCATAAAGTCGGACATGATTTTGTATTGTATACGACCTAATTCAAAGCCCTTGTTTACATTTTTGTTCCTTCCTATCTGAGAGGTAAGCACTTCGGATGGAAAGCAGTGGTCAAATCTTACATTATGCTCATAAGCATGACATTCAGACATTTTGTTCCGAAAATTCATGACTCTGAAAATGAAAATTTGCCAACACAATTGAATTCCGTTAGACCAAAGCACCAACATCAATAACAGTGTGCCATAGGGGCTGGTACAGGGAATTGAAACACTTTTAATCAATTGAACAAGTTCTGCTATGGCAAATACTTTGGCCGAAGAATCAAATCGATCAAAGTGATAGGGTGAAATTCCTTAACTAAAAAAGCCTCAAATTGGAAGAACTGAAACATTCTATGTCATAAGGATTATGCAGGTCACCAGTGTGGGAAAATGGCTGACCAGATACCCTAGGCTGAGAAATATAGTGTACGAAAATGCTGCACCAAACAACGTCATGCACATGAGATGTAGGTAATTCCTCCTCCCCAAAAAGAGGAAAAATCAGCACCAGAAACTGCGCAAAGTGTCATGCTATTTTGTCTTGCAAATTAACAAAACACTGTCAACATTGCTACGTCTTGCATAAATGATGTTGATTAGTAGAAAGACTTTAAGTCTAACCTGCACCTTCTGCAAAAATGCGCCATGACTGCCACTGGCCCCCTTCTCCGAAAGCATTGTTTTGCAGCCGGTATGCCGGTATGCTTTGCCTCCATGTGTCTGTTTAATGCTCTTACTATGTCATTTAATGTGCAGCCAGGATAACCACAAATCACCACTTGTTGTCATAGTGGTGCCATAGCAGCACCCATTCCTTGGGCATGTACTTCGCCGAGGGTGCCTGTAAGTTGTCACCTCAGTCACAACCAGGGTTGCATTTAAGTCTTGGAATTCTGGAGTTGGAGAGGAAAATTGAGCGGCATTCCAGGTAGCAGAGGTCACTTTTCGGTATTATTGGACTTCAAGGAAGGTATCTACGATACAAATTTTACAAACATTTTTTTCCATGAAGCAAACAATGGGATTAGGTTTCGTACGTTAGGTTATGTTAAACGTTTCTTTTAAGTTGGACAAATTTTCACCTACAAATTTTTGACGTTCCCACAACTTAAATTTCGCTTTCTTCAGACATACATTAGACTAGGTTGTTAGGCTATGTGTGGTTAGGTTGTGCTTGGTTAGGTTTTTAAGTTCACAATTTTTAGATTAAAAAACGTCCTTTGCTTACATATTTTTGTCAGTTTCGAATGTTTCAAAATAACTTCACATATCCTAGAATGTCTAACATAAATAATCATGAGCACTAATCCGAATTTCCACATAACATGTGTGACATGTGAAAAAGCATCAGTTTTCACCCACACAACGGTATGCAGTAGAATGGAGTGACTTCGTATTTAATGAATATATACCAAGAACGTCATTCCATTTCCACTCGGCCCTTGGGAACACGCTGAACCCTTGTTCCAATGATATTCATTGAGAGCTGTCTGGTACTTCCTCTCAGTGCTCCGTTCCACGCCAACAAATATCAGGATATATCAAGATGTGAATATATTGAAAGCGAGATGAACACAACATGACTGGTCGCCTCACACTGTTCTGGATGTCATTCAGCCACTGTCCACCAGCGGCACTCACCGGCCAGCCAACACGGCTGACGTCACTCATAGAATCCGCTGATCCGACAACACGAAGCTGGTGCTTACCACACCGTGGGGGCCAGGTCAGCCGCCTTCAGCTGGACAACAGCCGGAGCAGCCTTCACAGCCACGGCAGCCGGGGCGGCGTAGGCAAAGGCCGGGGCGGCATGTACAGCCGGGGTGATAGCGGGAGCGGCATACACAGCCGGGGCGGCATGTACAGCCGGGGTAATAGCGGGAGCGGCATACACAGCCGGGGCGGCATGTACAGCCGGGGTAATAGCGGGAGCGGCATACACAGCCGGGGCATGCACAGCCGGAGCGAATGCGGGAGCGGCATACACACGCTTCTTGATGTGAACGGGGGCGGTGTGCACGGGAGTCGGCACGGCGTACGGCACAGGCACGTCATACGGCACAGCGTACGGCTGGGCCACATGGTTGATGGTCTTGACCTCAGCGGCGTACTTGCTGACAGACAGGGTGGCCGGGTTGGTGATGGTCTTGCCAATCAGGGTCCTGGGCGCGGCGATGGCCGGGGCAACGATGGTGGGCTTGTGGATTGTGGTGGTGTGGCCAGTGACAACAGGTCGGTCGGCATAGTGCACCGTCTTGGTGATGGGGATCTCAACCTCCTGACGGATCACGGTGGGGGCAGCAGCGTAGGTGACGGCAGGGGCAGCCTTGACAGCGACAGCAACCGGGGCAGCGTAGGCCTTCACAGCGACGGCAGCCGGGGCAGCGTAGGCGTGGGTGGCGTACGACAGAGGAGCAGCAGCTGCATATCCGTGAGCAGCATAGGACACGGGGGCAGCAGCAGCATAGCCGTGAGCAGCGTACGCCAGAGCGGGGGCAGGGGCAAACTTGACCTCATCCACCTTGATGGCCTTGAGCTCGACAGGAGCAGCAGCCTTCACAGCAACGGCAGCCGGGGCAGCGTATGCGTGGGTGGCGTACGACAGAGGAGCAGCAGCTGCATATCCGTGAGCAGCATAAGCCACGGGGGCAGCAGCAGCATATCCGTGAGCAGCATAGGCCACGGGGGCAGCAGCAGCATAGCCGTGAGCAGCGTACGCCAGAGCGGGGGCAGGGGCAAACTTGACCTCATCCACCTTGATGGCCTTGAGCTCGACAGGAGCAGCAGCATTCACAGCAACGGCAGCCGGGGCAGCGTATGCGTGGGTGGCGTACGACAGAGGAGCAGCAGCTGCATATCCGTGAGCAGCATAGGCCACGGGGGCAGCAGCAGCATATCCGTGAGCAGCATAGGCCACGGGGGCAGCAGCAGCATAGCCGTGAGCAGCGTACGCCAGAGCGGGGGCAGGGGCAAACTTGACCTCATCCACCTTAATGGCCTTGAGCTCGATAGGAGCGGCAGCCTTGACAGCGACAGCAGCCCGGGCAGCGTAGGCGTGGGCGGCGTACGACAGAGGAGCAGCAGCTGGATAGCCGTAAGCAGCGTACGCCAGAGCAGGGGCAGGGGCAGCCTTGACCTGATCCACCTTGATGGATTTGAGTTCCACGGGGGCAGCGTAGGCACCCAGGCCCAGGGGAAGAGCAGCACTCCGGTGGGAAGCGTAGCCTTCTGGAGCGGCAGACGCCACCACGGCTAGTGCTGCAATCGCCACCTGGCAGCAGAAGACCAACACACGTCAAGCATGACGCCGACACCCGGAATGATGACGGATGACGAACCCGCCGAACCCGGAAAGCATGACGCCGAACCCGGAAACCCGGAATGCTACGTCGGCAGGTTGTGCGGACAATGTGATCATCGAAGTTGCATCAAGCGTCAAGCTGGGTGGGTGTATGTTGCATGAAATCAGAATGGATGTGGATAATTATTCATTCTATTGCTGTCACAAGTCTGCCACGCCTTGCCACCTTGGGTTAGCAGTGCGATTCACGGATATACGCAGCATTGTATTGGCTTACTGCCAAGGGTATCTTTATGTGTGTCACATGTACCAAACAGCTTCATCTTCAGGTGCATATTCTACGCACAAAACAGCTTACGTACAACGCGTGGAACAGGGGAATTAACATTGCATTGAGCCATGACATGGAATTGCGTATTCTCCTCGATCTGAGTCTCATTCGTTAGGTTATACGGCTGCATATTCGAGTCATACGGCTGCATATTCAAGCTATACCACTGCATATTCGAGTTTAGGTTATACGGCTTACCTACCTGCACCGCTTAATATTGACTGGGTTTCCATTAGTTTCATTATTGGTGCTAAAAAGAACAAAGCAAAGAACAAAGAACAAACATTCATGTCTCACACGAACACTGGCTTATTATGTTGCAGGACCTCACTTTAGATGCCGGTGTGACCCTTGGCGTTATTGCCATCAGTTCTGTCTGACGGTACCAAAGAGGATCTGAGCGAGGAGCAAATATTTCCCTGAACTTATACATTTTTTGGATGTACGAGTGTATTTTAAAAGGAGAGCTCAACAACAAAATGGAACCTAGCAAACGTAACTAATAATTACGCTCAATATAATATGTTAAGTTTACATTGCATTAAGTTGGCCCATGGTCCGGGAGAGACAGAGTTATCACCACCAATGATGGGGAAGAGCTGCTTTCGCCACGACTATATCCCCGGTCACCTGGGTAACCAGAACAGTCCCGCTTCCACTCCCCATTGACACTTACAAAGACCTTCATGTTGCGATCAGACAGAAGACTCCGACTGGATGTCAGGAGGATGAGCGGCGACGCTTATATACCCGGAGCGTCCATAGCATCGTCCTTGTGGGGGCGTGGGCACGGGCGTGCGCACGAGCTGCAGTCCATCCCTACAGAGGAGGGGCGGAGGTTCGTGGCGCCT
Organism: Ashinkailepas kermadecensis; assembly: GCA_034440615.1. Lineage (NCBI taxonomy): Eukaryota > Metazoa > Arthropoda > Thecostraca > Neolepadidae > Ashinkailepas > Ashinkailepas kermadecensis. The sequence goes on from JAOTOM010003263.1 coordinate 43,336, forward strand.
CCCAGGCATGGCATGCGGTGATGAAGCATGCCTTCGGCTACGTCATGCGATCTCTGCTGGCAGGACATGCAACAACGAGGTGCTCTGATGGTTCGCGGTTCAGCACGTGCGCACGGATGTGTTGGCGGTCCGTAAGAGGTACTTGCCGAAAAGTCTTTCGGTTGTGGAACTGTTTCCGGACAATTCCTGAAGAAACATCGTGAGTTTGATAATGCTTTCATAAGAATACATGCATGTGGTGTAAGGGTGAATAATCGTAATTCGATGCTATTTACGTAGTCATGGATTTTGGATGGAGGATGGGGGATTCGAGAGCATTGGCGTACCCAGGAATTGGTCCAGGGTGTTGGGCGAACATCTGAAGAGGTCACTCTAACTACCGAGGCCCTCATTTTCCCTAAACTCCTTGGAATTAGAGTACTTTATTTTCGAAGGGCCCTGTATATATATATATATATATATATATATATATATATATATATATATATATATATATATATATATATATATATATATATGTATATATGTGTGTGGGTGTGTGTGTGTGTGTGTGTGTCCGTGTGTATGTGTGTGTGTGTGTGTGTGTGCGTCCAGCAGGCAACTATGTTTAAATACGTGGGAAAATAATATGGCACTCCGCGCTGGCGTGGCTACTGCGAGACCTGTAATCAAGGTCCTACTGTCCGATAACGACTAGAAAGATAAACAAATCATTTATCTGCCGACAATAACCAAGAAAAGAGAATATATTACGGAAAATATAGGACAGTAACACATTTTTAATGAAAGCATGAATTCCATTAGCTTGGGTAAAAATATGGGTGATCATCTTCATGGACAAAACTGGTCCTTTTTATCCGCTACGATCAGACATAGTTTAATAAGGGGGATGCACATGATAAGGGTGGGCCCACAGTGTTGCGCTTTTTCAACACCGTCATACTTTCTCAAAGTAAGTGAAGATTTGGGGACAGAGGAAGGACTAGCAACATGCCTGACCAGCTATACCCAACACACAGCATCCTGCAAATTATATTTTCGTCCTTGTTGCCTGACTGATATCATCCCAAGGCGAAGCAACTGGCACCGCTGGAGTGGCCGTCATCACAACCACCGCTGGGCTATCTCTTTCGCCATCGCTGGAGCGACCGTAGCTCCTGGAACAGCAGTGGCCAGTCCACTGGGGCAGCTGTGGCTGCTTGGGCGGTCGTCACCGCCAGGACGGCTGTGACCGTTGAGGCGGCCGTGGCGGCAGAAGCGTATAATATATATATATATATATATATATATATATATATATATATATATATATATATATATATATATATATATATATATATATATATATATATATATATATATATATAAATTTATATATATAGGGCCATACTCAATAATTTGGTAGGCTATCCATTGCGCCTCTTCATTCTGATCGCTCATGTTGTTCCTCAGTGACCAGAGGGATCAAGAAAACCTCTCCCCCAGTGACTCGTGTATGGGAAAATACCATGAGAGCATACCCGTGTCATGAGGGGAATAGGTATTGCTGTACACTTTATGTAGGTGGTTTTTTTTTCGGCAGCCGCCCTGATGCGTGATTTCACACCGGATGAGCAACGCCTGCTTCACGGATTTACACCCGAGCTGATTGTAAAAAGTTTTCAGTGTGGGAATTTTATTTTGTCGACTGTGCGTTAGCGATACTCACGCGTATGCTGTCATCATTAAATGGTCTTCTAACAAAATTAAACGGTTGAATGATGGAAGAAAGTCGAATGAAAGAAAGAAACCAACCATGCACAATTTCAACTGCAGAGACATGACTTGGTGAGCGCCCGATAGTGGAACTTTGCCTGCCAACATCACCTCGTACAAGGTGCATAAACTGGAACCACAAAATAGCTACAAACTATTAAACAAGCAAGTCGCGAGCAGCGCCTGGGAAATCATCCGCTTGCATGTAATCCGCACGGACACTGGAGCATCCAGAGGTGAACATCTCGCCACGATCCTCAAGCTCCACACCTTCCAGACCTTCCCACGTTGAAGAGAATGAATTTTTTTTAAAGAGCGTACTTAACTTTTGCGTATTCTCCAGGCCTGCTGAAATTACAGCACAAAATAATTTCACCGACAACGATCCTAGCCAGTTTGATCTAGATTTCGACTTTCCGATAATCCAACTACCCACCCGAAAACCTTAGGCATGGCAATGCAACAAAGGGTACACAAAAACAACCGTTGATGAAAAATTAAGTTAATCTGTTTTTGATAGCGATATCTCCATCCACATATCTATCATGGGGAGGGGGCACATGTCCCTAGTCCCCCTCCCCTTATATCTGCCAGTGCCGTTTGATATGGAACATGCAGCGAATTAGATGCAATGGTAAAGAGATATGGATTGGACACGGATTGACGCTCCAAAGTTTTCCAGTGAAAATGAAAATGATATGCTATACTTATCTTCGGTTTGCTTTCTGAATGCATAGTCTACCACAATAAAATGTTCGTGTTAACTGATGCTGGTGGTCTGTAAACTAAAATTGTATCGAACAGATGTTACACCTTTAATCAAGGAAATCCTTGTAGCAGCAGCAAAAATAAATATTATCCAAAATGTTTTCTACCTAAATTTAGAATAAACGAACAACGAAATGTCTTCATAAATGAAGAACCTAATCATTATCTTTAATGAAAATCTACATAACTGCACAGACTTCGCGAAATATTAACAGGAGCACGCTGCTGAAGTTCAATATCAAGAACATCGAAATTGGAAAACGCATTGGTTAGATATATCTTTGAATGTCTCTGTTCATTTCTTTCTCATTGTATGCTTTGCCTGACCGACTTTTGTGCGTTGTCCGACTATAATAGCGATTGTGAAACCTTTTCTTCATTGTCAAAACAAGAAATACTGTCCGAAATATTTTCTACATAAATTTGTACGTCTAAGTGAACCAACAAAGAACCTGTTCATTCTCTTTAATGAATCCCTGCATAACTGAACATATTTCGCGAATTGCTAACAAATTTTATTTCACATCAATATTGTTTTGCATCAACAATTGCATTGACATCTCCATATCCATGAAGTGAAAGATGTGGTGCCGTCTTAACATTTTCCACGAACTCAAAAGGAGTTTCTGGATGTCTCAGTAGCACGGAAGTACATGCATTGCAGTTTATATGCAAGGACGGGCACTCCGGGGAGGGTTTGGAGTTATGGATCTCCTGCTCAAAACATATTAAACATTGAGCCAATGGCGTGTACTAAATGTGGATCCTGAGTGCACTGTGAATCACCTAAGTTTGACGGCGGATCTCCACTGATGGCATGTACCGTACGCACACAAAACTGCAGATAAGTTCACATCTACATTCGGTTCACCCAATCCTCAAGATAAATCCTAAAGACGAAATTTCACATAAATACAGCCCACGTTGCCAGTAAGTCCTGCTATGCTGCTAGCGCTCTGCACCATGCAGTTTAACAGCCCCGCCTGTCCAGCTTCCATGCGTACCACGGACTGTCAGCCTATGCAGGTCGATGGGTGGCAGCCCTAGGCCCTCACCGATCCAGTTTCCATGTGCACCACGGACCGTCAGCCTTCACCATCTCGGTCATTACCACGAACGTTGTCAGTGGCGTCGGTCAAGCGCGCGCCTGGGAGGGCGGCTGCCTGCCTCCGCCAGGGCCACCTGTGCTCCAAATTACTGGACAAGCTGGTTGTCAGTCCTTTGTTGTGTTCAGGGGCGTCGATTTGTATCCTTTTGCGGGGGCCATGGCCCCCCCAATGCTGATCTTGGCCCCCCCCAATGTTGATTTGGGCCCCCCCCAATAACCCATGCTACTTTTATGCTGATAAAAAGCTAAAGGAAAAAAAAGAAGAAAAACATTGTGTTAGGTACATAGAGAACTTAGTTGATGTTAACCAGCACATTTTGTACTGAAAAAGAACAGATTTGGATTAGATAGTGGACTGAGTATCCAACTTTTGCTACACAATTCAAAATTATGTGCAAAAAAAACAAAATAGCTAGATTTCCCTCCACTGTGGAAGGAAAACTTATAGCATACAATGTTAAGATTCGATGATGAAGCATTTTAAACCAGATTGTCTTTTAAAAAAATGTTAAGCCACCAAACAACAATTGGATTGTCATACTGATGTTTGTACATGCCACCAATGGCAAAACCACATGCATGAGCTTAAACAGGAAAAAATCCATTCTTAATGTCCAGTCATTGTCAAACTTGCATTGTCCAGTGAACAACAATGACAATCATTGAGATTGTGGATATGCAAACCATAATTATCTTCAGCAGCCCACCTATCACACCATCAGCTTAATATTTACCTAGGTACCTACCTACATGCCCAATGACAATGCATGCATTAAATATTGATGTATCTATATAATGAAATACCATTATATAGTTTGCATATCCACAATCCCAATGATTGTCATTGTTGTTCACTGGACAATGCAAGTTTGACAATGACTGGACATTAAGAATGGATTTTTTCCTGTTTAAGCTCATGCATGTGGTTTTGCCATTGGTGGCATGTACAAACATCAGTATGACAATCCAATTGTTGTTTTGTGGCTTAACATTTTTTAAAAGACAATCTGGTTTAAAATGCATCATCATCGAATCTTAACATTGTATGCTGTAAGTTTTCCTTCCACAGTGGAGGCAAATCTAGCTATTTTGTTTTTTTTGCACATAATTTTGAATTGTGTAGCAAAAGTTGGATACTCAGTCCACTATCTAATCCAAATCTGTTCTTTTTCAGTACAAAATGTGCTGGTTAACATCAACTAAGTTTTCTATGTACCTAACACAATGTTTTTCTTCTTTTTTTTCCTTTAGCTTTTTATCAGCATAAAAGTAGCATGGGTTATTGGGGGGGCCCAACTCAACATTGGGGGGGGGGCCAAGATCAGCATTGGGGGGGCCATGGCCCCCACCAAAGGATACAAATCGACGCCCCTGAACACGACAAAGGACTGACAGCCAGCTTGTCCAGTAATTTGGAGCACAGGTGGCCCTGGCGGAGGCAGGCAGCCGCCCTCCCAGGCGCGCGCTTGACCGACGCCACTGACAACGTTCGTGGTAATGACCGAGATGGTGAAGGCTGACGGTCCGTGGTGCACATGGAAACTGGATCGGTGAGGGCCTAGGGCTGCCACCCATCGACCTGCATAGGCTGACAGTCCGTGGTACGCATGGAAGCTGGACAGGCGGGGCTGTTAACCTGCATGGTGCAGAGCGCTAGCAGCATAGCAGGACTTACTGGCAACGTGGGCTGTATTTATGTGAAATTTCGTCTTTAGGATTTATCTTGAGGATTGGGTGAACCAAATGTAGATGTGAACTTATCTGCAGTTTTGTGTGCGTACGGCACATGCCACCAGTGGAGATCCGCCGTCAAACTTAGGTGATTCACAGTGCACTCAGGATCCACATTTAGTACACGCCATTGGCTCAATGTTTAATATGTTTTGAGCAAGGAGATCCATAACTCCAAACCCTCCCCGGAGTGCCCGTTCTTGCATATAAACTGCAATGCATGTACTTCCGTGCTACTGAGACATCCAGAAACTCCTTTTGAGTTCGTGGAGAATGTTAAGACGGCACCACATCTTTCACTTCATGGATATGGAGATGTCAATGCAATTGTTGATGCAAAACAATATTGATGTGAAATAAAATTTGTTAGCAATTCGCGAAATATGTTCAGTTATGCAGGGATTCATTAAAGAGAATGAACAGGTTCTTCGTTGGTTCACTTAGACGTACAAATTTATGTAGAAAATATTTCGGACAGTATTTCTTGTTTTGACAATGAAGAAAAGGTTTCACAATCGCTATTATAGTCGGACAACGCACAAAAGTCGGTCCGGCAAAGCATACAATGAGAAAGAAATGAACAGACATTCAAAGATATATCTAACCAATGCGTTTTCCAATTTCGATGTTCTTGATATTGAACTTCAGCAGCGTGCTCCCGTTAATATTTCGCGAAGCCTGTGCAGTTATGTAGATTTTCATTAAAGATAATGATTAGGTTCTTCGTTTATGAAGACATTTCGTTGTTCGTTTATTCTAAATTTAGGTAGAAAACATTTTGGATAATATTTCTTTTTGCTGCTGCTACAAGGATTTCCTTGATTAAAGGTGTAACATCTGTTCGATACAATTTTAGTTTACAGACCACCAGCATCAGTTAACACGAACATTTTATTGTGGTAGACTATGCATTCAGAAAGCAAACGGAAGATAAGTATAGCATATCATTTTCATTTTCACTGGAAAACTTTGGAGCGTCAATCCATGTCCAATCCATATCTCTTTACCATTGCATCTAATTCGCTGCATTTTCCATATCAAACGGCACTGGCAGATATAAGGGGAGGGGGACTAGGGACATGTGCCCCCTCCCCATGATAGGTATGTGGATGGAGATATCGCTATCAAAAACAGATTAACTTAATTTTTCATCAACGGCTGTTTTTGTGTACCCTTTGTTGCATTGCCATGCCTAAGGTTTTCGGGTGGGTAGTTGGATTATCGGAAAGTCGAAATCTAGATCAAACTGGCTAGGATCGTTGTCGGTGAAATTATTTTGTGCTGTAATTTCAGCAGGCCTGGAGAATACGCAAAAGTAAAGTACGCTCTTTAAACAAATTCATTCTCTTCACCGTGGGAAGGTCTGGAAGGTGTGGATCTTGAGGATCGTGGCGAGATGTTCACCTCTGGATGCTCCAGTGTCCGTGCGGATTACATGCAAGCGGATGATTTCCCAGGCGCTGCTCGCGACTTGCTTGTTTAATAGTTTGTAGCTATTTTGTGGTTCCAGTTTATGCACCTTGTACGAGGTGATGTTGGCAGGCAAAGTTCCACTATCGGGCGCTCACCAAGTCATGTCTCTGCAGTTGAAATTGTGCATGGTTGCTTTCTTTCTTTCATTCGACTTTCTTCCATCATTCAACCGTTAATTTTGTTAGAAGACCATTTAATGATGACAGCATACGCGTGAGTATCACTAACGCACAGTCGACAAAATAAAATTCCCACACTGAAAACTTTTTTACAATCAGCTCGGGTGTAAATCCGTGAAGCAGGTGTTGCTCATCCGGTGTGAAATCACGCATCAGGGCGGCTGCCGAAAAAAAACACTTACATAAGGTGTACAGCAATACCTATTCCCCTCATGACACGGGTATGCTCTCATGGTATTTTCCCATACACGAGTCACTGGGGGAGAGGTTTTCTTGATCCCTCTGGTCACTGAGGAACAACATGAGCGATCAGAATGAAGAGGCGCAATGGATAGCCTACCAAATTATTGAGTATGGCCCTTATATGTATATATATATATATATATATATATATATATATATATATATATATATATATATATATATATATATATATATATATGTATATATATTGTACGCTTCTGTCGCCACGGCCGCCTCAACGGTCACAGCCGTCCTGGCGGTGACGACCGCCCAAGCAGCCACAGCTGCCATATTATTTTCCCACGTATTTAAACATAGTTGCCTGCTGGACGCATACACACACACACACACACATACACACGCACACACACACACACACACACATATATATATATATATATATATATATATATATATATATATATATATATATATATATATATATATATATATATATACAGTGCCCTTCGAAAATAAAGTACTCTAAATCCATGGAGTTTAGGGAAAATGAGGTCCTCGGTAGTTAGAGTGACCTCTTCAGATGTTCGCCCAACACCCTGGACCAATTCCTGGCTACGCCAATGCTCTCGAATCCCCCATCCTCCATCCAAAATCCATGACTACGTAAATATCATCGAAGTACGATTCTGCACCCCTTACACCACATGCATGTATTCTTATGAAAGCATTATCAAACTCACGAGGTTTCTTCAGGAATTGTCCGGAAACAGTTCCACAACCGAAAGACTTTTCGGCAAGTACCTTTTACGGACCGCCAACACATCCGTGCGCACGTGCTGAACGGCGAACCATCAGAGCACCTCGTTGTTGCATGTCCTGCCAGCAGAGATCGCATGACGTAGCCGAAGGCATGCTTCATCACCGCATGCCATGCCTGGGAGGCGCCACGAACCTCCGCCCCTCCTCTGTAGGGATGGACTGCAGCTCGTGCGCACGCCCGTGCCCCCGCCCCCACAAGGACGATGCTATGGACGCTCCGGGTATATAAGCGTCGCCGCTCATCCTCCTGACATCCAGTCGGAGTCTTCTGTCTGATCGCAACATGAAGGTCTTTGTAAGTGTCCATGGGGAGTGGAAGCGGGACTGTTCTGGTTACCCAGGTGACCGGGGATATAGTCGTGGCGAAAGCAGCTCTTCCCCATCATTGGTGGTGATAACTCTGTCTCTCCCGGACCATGGGCCAACTTAATGCAATGTAAACTTAAAATATTATATTGAGCGTAATTATTAGTTAAGTTTGCTAGGTTCCATTTTGTTGTTGAGCTCTCCTTTTAAAATACACTCGTACATCCAGAAAATGTATAAGTTCAGGGAAATATTTGCTCTCTCGCTCAGATCCTCTTTGGTACCGTCAGACAGAACTCATGGCAATAACGCCAACGGTCACACCCGCATCTAAAGTGAGGTCCTGCAACATAATAAGCCAGTGTTCGTGTGAGACATGAATGTTTGTTCTTTGTTCTTTGCTTTGTTCTTTTTAGCACCAATAATGAGACTAATGGAAACCCAGTCAATATTAAGCGGTGCAGGTAGGTAAGCCGTATAACCTAAACTCGAATATGCAGTGGTATAGCTTGAATATGCAGCCGTATGACTCGAATATGCAGCCGTATAACCTAACGAATGAGACTCAGATCGAGGAGAATACGCAATTCCATGTCATGCCTCAATGCAATGTTAATTCCCCTGTTCCACGCGTTGTACGTAAGCTGTTTTGTGCGTAGAATATGCACCTGAAGATGAAGCTGTTTGGTACATGTGACACACATAAAGATACCCTTGGCAGTAAGCCAATACAATGCTGCGTATATCCGTGAATCGCACTGCTAACCCAAGGTGGCAAGGCGTGGCAGACTTGTGACAGCAATAGAATGAATGATTATCCACATCCATTCTGATTTCATGGAACATACACCGACCCAGCTTGACGCTTGATGCAACTTCGATGATCACATTTTCCGCACAACCTGCCGACGTAGCATTCAGGGTGTCGGCGTCATGTTTGACGTGTGTTGGTCTTCTGTTGCCAGGTGGCGATTGCAGCACTAGCCGTGGTGGCGTCTGCCGCTCCAGAAGGCTACGCTTCCCACCGGAGTGCTGCTCTTCCCCTGGGCCTGGGTGCCTACGCTGCCCCCGTGGAACTCAAATCCATCAAGGTGGATCAGGTCAAGGCTGTCCCTGCCCCTGCTCTGGCGTACGCTGCTTACGGCTATCCAGCTGCTGCTCCTCTGTCGTACGCCGCCCACGCCTACGCTGCCCCGGCTGCTGTCGCTGTCAAGGCTGCCGCTCCTATCGAGCTCAAGGCCATCAAGGTGGATGAGGTCAAGTTTGCCCCTGCCCCCGCTCTGGCGTACGCTGCTCACGGCTATGCTGCTGCTGCCCCCGTGGCATATGCTGCTCACGGATATGCTGCTGCTGCCCCCGTGGCCTATGCTGCTCACGGATATGCAGCTGCTGCTCCCCTGTCGTACGCCACCCACGCATACGCTGCACCGGCTGCCGTTGCTGTGAAGGCTGCCGCTCCTGTCGAGCTCAAGGCCATCAAGGTGGATGAGGTCAAGTTTGCCCCTGCCCCCGCTCTGGCGTACGCTGCTCACGGCTATGCTGCTGCTGCCCCCGTGGCCTATGCTGCTCACGGATATGCAGCTGCTGCTCCTCTGTCGTACGCCACCCACGCCTACGCTGCCCCGGCTGCCGTCGCTGTGAAGGCCTACGCTGCCCCGGTTGCTGTCGCTGTCAAGGCTGCCCCTGTCGTCACCTACGCTGCTGCCCCCACCGTGATCCGTCAGGAGGTTGAGATCCCCATCACCAAGACGGTGCACTACGCCGACCGACCTGTTGTCACTGGCCACACCACCACCATCCACAAGCCCACCATCGTTGCCCCGGCCATCGCCGCGCCCAGGACCCTGATTGGCAAGACCATCACCAACCCGGCCACCCTGTCTGTCAGCAAGTACGCCGCTGAGGTGAAGACCATCAACCATGTGCCCCAGCCGTACGCTGTGCCGTATGACGTGCCTGTGCCGTACGCCGTGCCTACTCCTGTGCACACCGCCCCCGTTCACATCAAGAAGCGCGTGTATGCCGCTCCCGCATTCGCTCCGGCTGTGCATGCCCCGGCTGTGTATGCCGCTCCCGCTATTACCCCGGCTGTACATGCCGCCCCGTGCTTTACCCCGGCTGTACATGCCGCCCCGGCTGTGTATGCCGCTCCCGCTATCACCCCGGCTGTACATGCCGCCCCGGCCTTTGCCTACGCCGCCCCGGCTGCCGTGGCTGTGAAGGCTGCTCCGGCTGTTGTTGGGCTAAAGTCTGCTCACCTGGCTCCCACGGTATGGTAAGCACCGTCTTCATGATTGTCGGATCAGCGGATTCTATGAGTGACGTCAGCCGTGTTGGCTGGCCAGTGAGTGCTGCTGGTGTACAGTGGCTGAATGACATCCAGAACAGTGTGAGGCACCCAGTCATGTTGTGATCATCTCGCTTTCAATATATTCACATCTTGATATATCCTGATATTTGTTGGCGTGGAACGGAGCACTGAGAGGAAGTGCCAGACAGCTCTCAATGAATATCATTGGAACAAGCGTTCAGCGTGTTCCCAAGGGCCGAGTGGAAATGGAATGACGTTCTTGGTGTATATTCATTAAATACGAAGTCACTCCATTCTACTGCATACCGTTGTGCGGGTGATAACTGATGCTTTTTCACATGTCACACATGTTATGTGGAAATTCGGATTAGTGCTCATGATTATTTATGTTAGACATTCTAGGATATGTGAAGTTATTTTGAAACATTCGAAACAGCAGGATGTATGTGCAGAACCCTAGCTATCCTTGCTGAAAGAATGCAATTTAGGGTTCGTAGGTCGACTTCCTGAGCAAAACAAACGAATGTGTTGGTCTCTGTAATCTAGTATAGGGACACTGCAGTTGCTTCATGCGCCAATGTTATAAGGTCATAATACGGCACTGATAATACAACAACCTTATGAACCTTTGAAAAACATTGGTCATGTCACCGCAGAAAGGAACACCGCACAAACAGATGAGTACCTGTATGCTGCAGTACATGGTAAAGGAACACCGCACAAACAGATGAGTACCTGTATGCTGCAGTACATGGTAAAGGAACACCGCACAAACAGATGAGTACCTGTATGCTGCAGTACATGGTAAAGGAACACCGCACAAACAGATGAGTACCTGTATGCTGCAGTACATGGTAAAGGAACACCGCACAAACAGATGAGTACCTGTATGCTGCAGTACATGGTAAAGGAACACCGCACAAACAGATGAGTACCTGTATGCTGCAGTACATGGTAAAGGAACACCGCACAAACAGATGAGTACCTGTATGCTGCAGTACATGGTAAAGGAACACCGCACAAAAAAGGAACACCGCACAAACAGATGAGTACCTGTATGCTGCAGTACATGGTAAAGGAACACCGCACAAACAGATGAGTACCTGTATGCTGCAGTACATGGTAAAGGAACACCGCACAAACAGATGAGTACCTGTATGCTGCAGTACATGGTAAAGGAACACCGCACAAACAGATGAGTACCTGTATGCTGCAGTACATGGTAAAGGAACACCGCACAAACAGATGAGTACCTGTATGCTGCAGTACATGGTAAAGGAACACCGCACAAACAGATGAGTACCTGTATGCTGCAGTACATGGTAAAGGAACACGCACAAAGTATGGTAAAGGAACACCGCACAAACAGATGAGTACCTGTATGCTGCAGTACATGGTAAAGGAACACCGCACAAACAGATGAGTACCTGTATGCTGCAGTACATGGTAAAGGAACACCGCACAAACAGATGAGTACCTGTATGCTGCAGTACATGGTAAAGGAACACCGCACAAACAGATGAGTACCTGTATGCTGCAGTACATGGTAAAGGAACACCGCACAAACAGATGAGTACTTGTATGCTGCAGTACATGGTGTCAGTGTTCCCTCAAAAGTGCATACACTCTGACTTCAGGGCGGTAAATCATGGACCTGGTTCACCATTGTCATATGCCGTCAGCCTATGACAGCCACTTTAGTGGCTTCGGTTGCGTTACATGCAGCAACTTCCAAACATTGTAGTGAACTTGTGAAATTGGTCTAGAATACCGGAACTATATGAAAATGTTGAAGCGTGGTATAACTGGCCCTTCTCCAGAAACTGGCCCCTTCTGCAAATGCAGTGTTCGGTTGTCGGTATACCGGTATGCTTCGCCTCAATGTGTCTGTTTAATGTTCTTACCTCGTCATTTAATTTGCAACCAGGATAACCACACATCACTATTTGTTGTGATGGTGGTGCCAAGGCAGCGTCCACCCTTTGAGCATATACTGCGCTCAAGGTGCCTGTAAGTAGTCGCTCAAGGTGCCTGTAAGTAGTCGCTCAAGGTGCCTGTAAGTAGTCGCTCAAGGTGCCTGTAAGTAGTCACTTCAGTCAGCCACGACCAGGGTTGTATTTATGTATTGGAATTCTGCAGTTGGAGACGAAAATTCAGCGGCATTTCAGGTCGCAGAGGATACTTTTCGGTATTGTTGCCCTTTAAGTTATCTACGAGACAAATTTTATACGCAATTTTTCCTCCATGAAACAAACAATTGGGTTAGGTTTAGTTAGGCTAGGTTAAGTTAGACTTTTCTTTTAAGTTCGACAAATTTACACTACAAAAGTTTTGACGTTCCCCAAATTAAATTTCATCTTCTTCAAAAATATATTTGACTAGATGAGGTGAGGCTATGCTTGGTTAGGTTGAGCTAGGTTAGGTATTCTAAATCGGCGTTTTTTAAGATGAAAAAATCCTTTGTTTAGATATTATTTGCCTTACATAGAAGATTCGGCTAGGTTAGAATATATTATGATACATTTTGTTTCCTTTTATTTGAACAATATTTTACATACCATATTACCCAATTTCAATCCCATTTTTGGTGTTATTTTGCCCGCCAACTGAGGAGAATGCATTTGCAGAGGAAATGAGTGGCTACATCATGTTAACCACATTCATCAACATTGCACTGAAGCATGACATTCCTATAATTCAAAAATGACCTTGAAGTGCAAATTTACACAATTTTCGTTGTTTTAGAATCATGTATTTGGACAGGAAATTGGTTGGCATTACAAGCTGGAGAGGATTGCTTTTTGGCATGATGTGCTCCTTTTTTTATAGTTTTCTTAGTCATGGGTCACATGTTCCATCCTTACATTTTCCATGTTCAATGTTTCCATGTTCATGAGCAAACAACAAAGAGATGGCAGTTAATCGGCAATTAACCAATTCATCTTTTGGAAAAAGGAGTAGATGACTTCCCGAAGATACTAGTATTATGGCTGGCCAACATCCAAGACAATGCCATGCTTCCAATACTGGTCCTGACTCTCAGAAACGAACAACGATTTGGGCAATCACACACCGCAAGTTCAGCTTCAGCACCGAGGTGCGTAGGCAGATCCACACTAAAATCGGGTCTGAAAACAAACTGCGCCTTAAAACGAAACTGTTGCGTCGGATTCAGTCTCCTGATTGTGATAGTTCGTAGGTGACAGGATCACCACCGCCATGCTAAAGCCTATGAACTTTACCTAGCGTGGTAGCGTTCTCTTCTCTCCACCTCCCCTCCCCCTGTCACTTCGATCATAACCACCAAATTGCTTGGGTAGGAATCCCATGCATGGTATAATGAAATGTGATGAGGAGTACTATAATGCTTCGATGGTTAAGAAAACAAACAAATTGATTGGGTACGTTAAGAAGCAAAACGACCCGATTACAATGAATATCCGATAATAACACAAACCTTCAGCAGGGGCGGGTCCAGAAGCCTGGCTTAGGTTGAGGCAAATCAAACCATCTAACTCCGAAAAAATGCACCAGGTTTGAATAGCATTCGTCGGGTTTGCTTCAGCCAATATATGTCATAAATTGGTGTCAGCTTTCCAGAAAATGACGTGATAGTGCACACTCTCGGCACAACTCAGTCTCATGGGGGAGGGGACAGAGGCCGTTGCATCCTCTCGTATTCGTCACTTGCGGTAAGTTGTCACCATAACTGCGGATATTTTCCCAATACCTGTGACCTGCACTCGTAGCCAAGTAGCAGGCTTTGTCACCTCTGGTGATCCAGGTCCTTCAGGTGGCTAGTTGATATATATATATATATACATTGATTCGCCTCACGGCGTTATGGTCTTAGTAAATGTATTAGTGGCTACATCTTTTTCAGTACAAGGGAAATACTGAATCCTAGCGATCGTAGATCTTAGTGGCTTCTAAGCAAGCTCATCGTATATCGATCGGAAGGAGACGGTAAAAATGTGTACCCTTTTTCCGCTGAAGGATTGTGTTCCGAGCGCCGCCCAACGCGGAAAGAGGGGGAGGGGATCCGGTGGGGTAGCGCTGCATCCACACCGCCACAATGGGTGGGGTCTCCTGCGGCCTCCACGCAAGGACAGTACATGGCTCGCGCCGTGGTATAAAACGCAGCCGCCGCCTCCTCCACCGTCATCCAGTTGCGGAGTTCTCTCTCCCGCTCTCGCTGATCACAACATGAAGGTCTTTGTAAGTACGCCACGGCTCATGGTGGAGTTCGGCAGTGAAAGTGCATTGTGCACGCGAGTGTATTATGGCATCCCGGCAGTGGGATAGCTATTTGGTGTTTTGGATGTCGACGTTGAAGTGTTTCAAGTGTTCGGATCTGCAGAAGCGCTTCACATTTTCTTGGTATTGATGGCAGAACCAAATCAGGCCATGCCACACCCGCACCCTATGGACAAATTTCAACATCCATAATAATTCGGAAATATTCTGACTCATTCGTCTCGGGACCCTTCATGTATCCGTGGAGGCATTCCAACGATTAATTATGTTATTCCTAGCAAGGCTTGCACATTAAAATTAGTGAAAGGCACTATGAATAGTGCCGTGTTTCATGCATATTTTCGACAACATAGCTTATCAATGTGTGTAGAGCAGTCAATGGAATCAACTATTTGATTGTGTACAAAACATCAGGTGTGTATGGGCCGTAGTTTTCGATTTGATTTTCATGTACTTTATGTATACTCTGAACTCACAAAGCTTGCCAGTTTGATTTGAGTATGCACAGACTGTCCAAAATTTAGCAGCATACATTCACGGCAAACGTTATCCTGGTAAATTCACCTCTCCGAGAAGAAAAGCTAGTGTGTAGAAACACTCATCGTGTAAGATGGAATGGCCCGTTATGAGATATGTTAAAATACATACGTAAGGTAACAGTAAGTGTATTTCGTGTCAACTCGGGATATAGGTTGATATATGTCTCTTACTTGGGGTAGGGGGATGGACGCACTCACTTCTGTATCGGTCACTCTATGTTTTCATAATTAGCATGGGACGTTATTGGCCGGCCTCCTGACCCAAACCAATACTCCTCGCACCTTCCAAAAGCCTTCATAAGTAAACACCTCTATGAATAGGACAATGTGTAACAAACAAATATATGAACTAATTGACAGGAATCACGGGCTCACCGTTGAAATAGGAAATGTAAAGACTATACACCCACGTTTTGACACTGTTTTGATTACTGCGGGTAAACTGTGTGATAGAAGTAGAAGACGGATAAAGCATGCAGTAACTAATCATGAGACATGCAGCCGATCTACATGTCGTATTGATGAGCCAATGTGTAGCTAGATAGCACTCGCTAATCGGAGGTATGCTGGGACACTCCAACGGTTTGCTTACAGCCCAGATTATATTTATTTGCTTGCTTAATTGTTCAATTTTAAGGCGTGAACACTTTATTTGAACTTCTTTTGTGACCGGCCTAATGTGATTTCCCACTTGTTAGATTCACCCAGCAATTAATTTATGTTCCGGGAACATTAGCGGCAGCATTGCGCAACAATTAAAATGCTCACTCGCCACTTTCGCAATATTAGCATTGTTATTTTCGTTGGCAGGTGGCGATTGCAGCACTAGCCGTGGTGGCGTCTGCCGCTCCCCAGGGCTACGTTCTCCACCGGAGTGCTGCTATCCCCCTTGGCCTAGGTGCCTACACTGCCCCCGTGGAACTCAAAGCCATCAAGGTGGATGATGTCAAGATTGCCCCTGCTCCTGCTCTGGCGTACGCTACTCACGGCTATGCTGCTGCTGCCCCCGTGGCCTATGCTGCTCACGGCTATGCTGCTGCTGCCCCCGTGGCCTATGCTGCTCACGGATATGCAGCTGCTGCTCCTCTGTCGTACGCCACCCACGCCTACGCTGCCCCGGCTGCCGTCGCTGTGAAGGCTGCCCCTGTCGTCACCTACGCTGCTGCCCCCACCGTGATCCGTCAGGAGGTTGAGATCCCCATCACCAAGACGGTGCACTACGCCGACCGACCTGTTGTCACTGGCCACACCACCACCATCCACAAGCCCACCATCGTTGCCCCGGCCATCGCCGCGCCCAGGACCCTGATTGGCAAGACCATCACCAACCCGGCCACCCTGTCTGTCAGCAAGTACGCCGCTGAGGTCAAGACCATCAACCATGTGCCCCAGCCGTACGCTGTGCCGTATGACGTGCCTGTGCCGTACGCCGTGCCTACTCCTGTGCACACCGCCCCCGTTCACATCAAGAAGCGTGTGTATGCCGCTCCCGCATTCGCTCCGGCTGTACATGCCGCCCCGGCTGTGTATGCCGCTCCCGCTATTACCCCGGCTGTACATGCCGCCCCGGCTGTGTATGCCGCTCCCGCTTTCACCCCGGCTGTACATGCCGCCCCGGCCTTTGCCTACGCCGCCCCAGCTGCCGTGGCTGTGAAGGCAGCTCCGGCTCTTGTTGAGCTAAAGTCTGCTCACCTGGCTCCCACGGTATGGTAAGCACCGTCTTCATGATTGTCGGAGCAGCGGATTCTATGAGTGACGTCAGCCGTGTTGGCTGGCCAGTGAGTGCTGCTGGTGGACAGTGGCTGAATGACATCCAGAACAGTGTGAGGCGCCCAGTCATGTTGTGATCATCTCGCTTTCAATATATTCACATCTTGACATCTCCTGGTTGGTTATTGGTTTTACGACACGTCGACCGTTGAGTCATATAGCGTCGCCAATCTCTCACGCCGATTGGTCGCGGACGAAGAGTAGGGACAGGTGAGACTCGAACCCACAACCTTTCGATTGTGAGACGAGCATCTTACCCCTAGACCACTCGTCCCCTTGACATATCGTGATATTTGTTGGCGTGAAACGGATCACTGAGAGGAAGTATCAGACAACTTACAATACATATTCTTGGAATAAGGGCTCAGTGTGTTCCCAAGGGCCGAGGGGAAATTGCATGAGGTTATTGATATGTCCTCATTAAACCGCGCGGTCTTTCCGGTCAGATCCACACACCCCGTCTCGGTGGGGGGCATTTTAGACACCCTCTAATTTTCAAACTAAGCGTTGCACGAAAACGAAAGTGGTGTCATCGGAAAGGGTTTGACGAGTAGGGCTCGAAACCACCCCAACAAGTTTCTCCCCCCCCCCCCCAAAAGTGATATCGCTAGGTGGGTCAATGTGATTTCGACTGACATCATGTTTTTGGCACTGGGGAATTCATTTTGGGGAAATTGGGAAAATATATTTGGAATTAGAAAAGGAAGGCGCAATCGACCATGGTCCAAAAATGTTTGCCCACTCTAAAATCCACATTTTATATTTGGAAAATTTGCAAGTTTTTGAGTTGTTAATTATTTTCTAATGAACAGGGCGGACCGGTAACGTTGCTTTAAGTGAACTTGCCTCCACACAAGGTGCTTACTTCAGCTAGAATCTTCTATTTTAGTCCCAATGTGTAAATGTCGGAGTCAGAGTCAGAGTCAGATTTATTGAGGTCTCCACAATAATATGGCTTTTCAGCCCTCTCGTCAGTACATTGCTGTAAAACTATATACATAATCCTACTTCTCGTGTCAATAAACAAGAGTCAATTAAAAATCATCTAAATATCCCTAGGGATAAGCAATCCCTGAAAGTTTCACTCAAGTATCTGTATCCGTTAACACGCGCCCTGGAGGGCCTCTGAGAATTACGCGCACTGGAGGGGGGGGGGGCGGATTCCGCCCCCCCTAAGATCTCGGCTCCTAGTAAAGCTGGAGGAACGAAATTCGCAGGGTGGATGGGCACGGTAGTGACCTCTATTGTGTGCAATTTTCGTGACCTTAGGTCAATATCTTCAAGGTCAAATGAGGTCAGATTGGCAAAATTTTCCGGTTTTGCGTGGCTTGGCTTGTCATCGTTATGGATCGCTGTGATTGTGTTTAAATGCTCAAAAATAGGCATCAATGATGTTTTGAACATTACTAATGATACAATGCAGATGCTAGACCCAACATTTGACCTCAGGTCACCTATATAGCACCACTTTATCAGGTCAGTTACCTGTTCCAGTTACCGGAACCGGCCGCCCGCCCGACTGCTCCGTCGGGCAGCTCGGAGCAATCGGCTTCGTGAAGAAGGGAGTAAAGTACATGAATAAAGTATGGAAACGCAATGACAAACAGTACAAATGACAATCAGTAGTGCATTTATGGCAACATTCCAGTTGATCAAGTTTGGTTCCATTAACCTGTCATGAACTTGATCTGACTTGACCTTGGTGACCTAACATGACCTTGAAACTATACAGCATATCAATATGCATCAAACAAGTCGCTAGTGTTGCCTAGAACACTTCCCTTTTGTCAGTATACTGGAAGCGCATCAGCGCCGATTTTTTTGGTCTTGCGCTATAACATTTTTTGACTTTAGCGGCCCCTAACTTGAAAAATGTTCAGTCGATTTCCATTTTTCTTGCTTTAAACTACACACCGTTCATTTCTAAGCAGGTACGCCGAAAATCGCGTATATAGACCGGTCAAATCTGCAGTTATTTGCGAAAAACTGGAGGGGTGGGCGGATTTCGCCCCCCCCCCCCCTCCAGTGCGCGTGTTAAAGCGTAGCGACTGGTTGAACAATTTTGGAGGTGGCCTCACTTGATCTTGACTAGCTCGTTAACCGTAGATGACCTGACCTCAAAATGTATACACATGTCAAATTGAAATGGAAAAAGGTACGCCGAATTTCGGCGCGCTGCCGCGCGCCGTTTTCACCATCGGCTGGAAACCTTACAGTTAGTGTAAAATGCCCCCCACCCCCGAAGCGGGGCGAGTTAAACACGAAGACATCCCATTCTAATGCATGCTGTTGAGAGTGACAGTTGATACTTCTTCATATGTCGCACAAAGATACGGAAATTGGGAATAGTGTCCATGATGATTTATGTTAAACCTTCTTGGAAATATGTGCATATTTTGAAATATCTCGGGATGCAAATGGAGAACTTTGGCCATCCTTGTCCGAAGATTGCAATTTAGGGTTCTACAAAACGGCTTCCTGGACAAAACTACATCTACATATCACAAGCAGGTATGGACAAAGAAACACAATTTTTTGACTGCCGCAAATTGCAAAGCACATCGCATGAAACAAGAACTTTTGAAGTAGTTCGATAAATCTAGGAGTTGTGGAGGTGCAAATCGGCCAACGGTCAGCAGCCACAAAATTTCGTCAGCGCGGTGGCGCGGCGGTGGAGCGGAGGTGGAGAGGCGGTGGTGCGGAGATGGCACGGAGGTGGAGCGCAGGTGGAGCGCAGGTAGAGCGGCGGTGGTGCGGAGGTGGAGCGGCGGTGGAGAGCGGCGGTGGAGCGGAGGTTGAGCGGAGGTGGAGCGGCGGTGACGCGGAGGTGGAGCGGCGGTGGTGCGGAAATGGCACGGAAGTGAAGCGGCGGTGGTGCGGAGTTGGAGCGGAGGTGGAGCGGCGGTGGAGCGGAGTTGGAGCGGAGGTGGAGCGGAGGTGGAGCACGGAGGTGGAGCGGAGGTGGAGCGGAGGTGGGGCGCAGGTGGAGCGGAGGTGGGGCGCAGGTGGAGCGGAGGTGGAGCGGAGGTGGAACGTGGCGATGGAGTCCGTCGCAGCCGGTTGTTTACGATGTCGTTAGGCTTATTGCGCTGCGTGATCATCGCAAATACATATTTTCTATGGGCTCGCATTCAGACTCAGACGACTCCCCTCCGCTTCAGGACACAGCAGCTGTGCCGCTACCATATTAAACTCAAATCGATTCAAAATCACCCGGCACAGCGATGCTTTACGCCTGACAGATATGACAAGAGCCGGATTGGGCGTGAATTGCCATCAATTAGTGTTCAAGTTGCCACGGCTCTTTCAGATATTAACTCACAACGCCAACAACTGCAGCTCAACCGCCCATTAGGCCAGTCTAGACCCCCAGTTAACCAAAGGTCGGGTACTTGCTGTCGAAAAAAATCGGATATCACTTCGGCGAAAATTCTTGGCACCTTCACAAATTTGCCAATGTCAACAATCACAACACACTTGTATTCACGGATGGATCAAAACGCGAGGTTAAAGTAGGCATCGGCATCACTGGACTAGGCCTTAGGCTTTCCAAATGCTTACCGAATAGCTCCTTCTACACAGCTGACACATTGGCTATTCTATCTCAATTCTGAAGAAACGCAATATGAGAAGCGAGGTAATTTCTTCAGTTTCCAAATCAGTCCTAAAGTCAATTAGCAACACACACGACTGTCCACTTGCAATCATTGATCGAATCCAAATAGCCGTGGCCCGTAACGTAAACAACTTTTCCCTCCTCTTGATTCCGGGCCACACCAACGTTCTAAGAAACGAGCAAACAGATCGGCTGGCAAAGCAAGCGTCAGCATCGACTACTTATCCCAACATAGAATATTCAGTAGACGATTGCAAAGCACTTTTACAACGCCACATACGTAAGCATCATCAGAACACATGGACACAGCACAACTCTACACCACACCGCACCAACCACACTCACAACGTCAAGCCAACGCTAGGCACATATAACACATCAAATAAATCACGCCATCAAAGGCAAGTCATCCTCACTAGACTCAGAACTGGTTGCACCAAACCAACACAGCCTTAACTAGAGGATGATCATTATACAACACCTCACTGTTACACCTGCAACACCACATTAAGTGTTCATATCCTGCTAGACTGTAGTAGCTTTGACGCTCAAAGACAACCACTTACGGCCTTATGCCAAATAGAGCCATCACCCTCTCGCTTCCATCGCTTCTGGGTGACAGGCACTCATAAATCCTCCAATTACTATTTGGCTATCTCGGTACACCACGAAACTAGCAGAAGCATTGTAGACAGAACCCACCAACACGCACTTGAACAGGCACTTCAACACGAACTCCATCACGCAATGTATGTCCACGCGTACACTCATAAGAATAACCTAAATAGCCATCCATGAGTGCCATCGTACGAGTACATACATGAGCCGATTCGCTTTCTCATTCGAGATATATGGCTTCCTAGAGGTGCCGTAAGACGGAGATAAGCCGGCTTGCGTTAAAAACGTAAAATGATTGCCCAGAGGTGCCATCGGACGTAGATGAGACGGCTTGCCTTGCAATTCATAGCGTAAAACGGCCACTCCGAGGTACAACGGACGTAGATGAGCCGAGTTGCAAAACACCGCCTTAACTTCACTCACAGCCCTGCATGAAAGCATGCTGCTACTAACTCACTACTAACAACTAACAGGCGACAGCCGGCGAGATAAGCGATGTGGACAATTACCTCGTTGTCCGCACAGTAAAACCCGTCGGTGCTCTTCGGCAATAGTAGGCTAATGCCGGCACCCTGACAAAACCAACTTTTGCGTTACCCCTCCCCCACTCCAACTACAAATTATCTTGCGGAAGAGTGAAATGAAATCAAAACACTAAACATTCCGGTGATGTACCGCCCAGCCCCGCCTTCAGCACCCGAACGTCATATAAGCTGTAACGTACGTCTCTCTTAACGTAAATATACACCTACCTTAGACTCGCTTGCAAAACCCACTCGCTTTAAAGGGCGGCACAAATGAATTCTTAGTCCGGAACGCCTCTAAGTTCACTCCACCGGGATCGCTTTGATGACACTGGACTACACCACCCTCCATCACCACTCGCCTTCGAGACACAGCGAGTTCTATCAGTTTGTGTTTCCCTTGAAAGTGAATGACCATTCAGCGACTGTTGGATATAAAATATTGACTACCTGATGTGATTGACCACCACTGATGGCATTGCAAATATACTTCTGCTCAAGTTATTATGCTTCGCTGGACAATCTTCACATGATTATGTTCCTTGTCCCATGATATTGCATGCATCTAGATTGTGTTGACAAATATCGTTGCAAGATATTCACAATTTTTTCAACATAACTGTCCAAAGGTGTGACGAAGAAGTTCGCAGGCGACCCTAGTCATGGCGTGTCCAAGGTGCAGTTCGCAGGCGACCCTGATCCAGTGTCGGTGGCGACCCTGGTGCATGGGTGTGACGGTGCAGCTCGCAGGCGACCCTAATACAGTGTCGGTGGCGACCCTGGTGCATGGGTGTAACGGTGCAGTGTTGGTGGCGACCTTGATCCAATGCCGGTTTTGACCCTGGTACATGGGTGTGACGGTGAAGTTCGCAGGCGACCCTGATCCAGTGTCCGTGGCGACCCTAGTGCATGGGTGTGACGGTGCAGTTCACAGGCGAACCTGCTGGAGCGCGTGTCCAAGATATGGGTATTACTGATGGATTCAGTACCTTGCCTTGAGTATATGATGTTGATGAGACTAGCCACGGTAACACTATGGGGTAGACAGTTTATCTAGAACTGAATCTGATTTTTTCATTATCTCTTTTTCTCATCTTATAATCTCTTGTCTTTGTAAGCTTAACCCAGATGACCCCTGTGGCTCTTATTTAGGTCACTGATATATTTTAAGCCATATCAACAATTTGTTTTTCTAAATTACGGTGTCCTCTTCCAGATAATAAAAGCATATTTCAACATTTTTGTTGTAATATCGCCATTTTTGCTCCTTGATATGCCCGAAAGAAGCTAGCAACGACGAATCCATCAAAAGTGAACATGTTTAGCCGCATTTGACCCCGAAGATATTGAACTAGCATCATCACATTTATATTGATGGGAGTTTAGCACCACCTGACCCGACCACCACTCTTTTTTAGTTCTCTAACTTCAGAGGTTTCCAAGATCGAGGAGGAGGACCGAATCTATCCACTTTCTCATGTTTATGCTATGCGACAGGCTCTCTGGCGCGTATATTAAACTCGTTTGGTATATTAGCCATTGAATGCCATCTGTACTGGTGGTTAGGTAATTATTACACTGAACATTATCATTTGTCTTCTCAACCTCGGGCTATATAGGGATCATGCACACTTGAACGTGATTGTGAAGGAATATGTTGTCTGAGACAAAAGGATTTTGTCTCAATTATATCAAAATGTACTTACAGGATTACCAAAAAACTCAAACAGAAATATTTTAACCCGGTTAGAACAACGACCATGTCGGTCATGCATATGGATTAACTCTGCCCTAAATACTTGTATTCAGCCGTCCGATGACAAATAGTATCATGTTCATTTCCGCATAAAATATTTGTTTTTGTATCAATTGTCCGGTAAATCTCTTCACCGTGATATATTCCAGAATTGTGGAAGCGTCCGCATATTTAATTAGATTGAAGGTCTAGAGGAAACGAAAACAATTGCAATATTTGTTCCTTTTAGTTAGCAAATCTCATTACGTTAACCGATTCTAGGACAAATGTACGTAAGGACAAATGTACGTATGGCAGATGTACGTAAGCAAATGTACCTAAGCGCTGATGTACGTATGGCAATTGTACGTAAGCGCAGATGTGCGTATGGGTAATGTACGTATGCGCAAAAGTACGTATGCGCAAATGTACGCATGTGTAACTGTACACATGCGGAAATGTACGTCCATTTACGCATGCGTACCTTTGGGTTTACGTACATTTGGTTAGGTACATATGCCATACGTACGTTTGCGGTAACCGGACAAATGTACGTAAGCAAATGCACGTAAGCGCAGATGTACGTATGGCAATCGTACGTAAGCGCAGGTGTACGTATGGCTAATGTACGTAAACTCAAATGTACGTATGGTAAATGTACGCATG
This sequence comes from Ashinkailepas kermadecensis, assembly GCA_034440615.1. NCBI lineage: Eukaryota > Metazoa > Arthropoda > Thecostraca > Neolepadidae > Ashinkailepas > Ashinkailepas kermadecensis. The sequence continues at coordinate 67,715 of JAOTOM010003263.1, forward strand.
CGCAAATGTGCGTATATGGAAATGTACGTAAGCGCAAATGTACGTATGCGCAAAAGTACGTATGTGTAAATATACGTAAGCGCAAATGTACGTAACCGCAAAAGTACGTATACGCAAATGTACGTAAGCGCAAAAGTGCGTACGCGCAAATGTACGTGAGCGCAAATATACGTAAGCGCAAAAGTACGTAAGCACAAATGTACCTAAGCGCAGTAGTATGCAAACGTAAAAGAATGCAAGAGCAAATGTACGTATGAGCTAATGTACGTACATTTAGGCATATCAACATTTGCGTCTATGCACATTTGGTTAGGTGCATATGCCATACGTACATTTGCTCTTACGTACATTTGCCAGAAGTAAATTTGCGCTTAAGTAAATTTGGCATACGTACATCTGCACTTACATACAATTGCCACACGTACTTTTGCGCATAAGTAAATTTGCGCTTACGTATTTTTGCGCATACGTACATTTGCCATACGTACATCTGCGTGTACGTACATTAGCCATACGTACATCAGCGCTTACGTACAATTGCCATACGTACATCTGCGCTTACGTACACTTGCTTACGTACATTTGCGTACGTACATCTGCCATACGTACATTTGTTTTACGTACATTTGTCCGGTTGCCATGTTAACCACAACTATACAATAAAAGGTTGTTACAGATTACTGTGAAAGTTTGCTTAGAAACATAGAAAAGAAATTTAGAAAGCGTAATAACTGCGGGAGTATCTCATCTGGTTTCACCATAAGGAATCACGTATACCGAGAAAGAATTATGATTATTGCTGTCTTTTTGCTGTCGTGTGAATCTACCTTGCAGTAGACTACATATATGCACCCGTATCGACCAGTAGCACAGCTTCACATCCAACGACTTCACTGAGCATTTGATATTGCTCTTGATAAGCCTGGCTCGCTATTAATACCACAAATGACAAATATTCCAGGCCATTAGTGAGAGTAAGTTGAACGGGCTACCCGTCAGGAGGCACGCGCGGCCACTCACTGCCCGAGCTTCGTTCACACCTAGCGGAGAAGATGTGAACTATAAGCACGCCATGCACATAATGAATGGCAGCCTCAGCCGAACCGTGCTAGATCCTGAGGATAATCGCACAAATAAGGAGGAAGTACTCTATCTAAACATTTTACTTCGCTGCATTCAATAGCTTCATCATTTCTGCATGAACGTATGCCACCTTCCTCCCTGTATCACGATCGTTCGTGCTCGTCAATTTCGTTCAAATATCAACACGTCTCCAGATTTACCCACAGCTTGAGTATCAGCAGCTTGACCGGCGTGGTGTATTTGATTGTCAATTGGAATATATATATATATATATACATATATATATGCCTATACTTGCATATATATACATATATATATATATATATATATATACATATATATATACATATACATATATATATATATGCATATATATATAAATATATATATATATATATACATATATATATATATATATACATATGTACATATATATATATATGTATATATATATATATATATAAATTTGTAGATTACTACAAATCCCTCTCCCCTCCGGAACTTCCTCGGAATGTTTCGCTTCTTTCGATGAACGTATTCCTAATGAACTGGCACGCCTGCCAGTCTTCGTCAAAGTTGCTTAAGGATGATATAACATCGCAACAAGATTATCCTAATATGACGGCATTGCAAGTATGCCAGAAATCGCAGGTGCAGTGTATGTTTGCATTACTTTGAATTGGATGAACCCTACTAATTACTAAGGATATTAACATGGGTCTCCTTAAATAGGTGAAGGCGGATGAAGGCACCCATGATAGGCCGATGTTTTTTTTTCTCATTTCGAGACAAATTCGGATAGTCAATGGGAAAAAGAAAGCACCACAAAATAAACGTAAAATTTCTTAAATTTAAGAGTAGGTGGCTTCCTCCCCCCCCCCCACACACACATCGGCTTTCAGTATCCATGAAGTCACCTCGAGGTGAAGCAGCGATCGAGAAGTGGGTGTTACTTTGTAAGTTCTTAACATGCAAAGCTTAGATGATTAAAGGTGTGTTACGGCTCCGAAAAGTGTTAGGGACATGCATCCCGTACAGCCGGTCCTAGGGCCATCCATCTTAGATAAGCTACATCGTCTTGGGATTGGCCAATTGTTCGATGGATACTTACAAGTTTTCCAAAACAGAGGCATCAGATATTGGATGGTGAGCCTCGAGGACACTATTAGGTGCTTTACTTTCACAATGTATGCATTTCATGCAGTGCGTTTATCAAAGGCGCGAAGAAGAGCCAAAAGTTGCAGGGAAAAGCATTGTAGTTTAGGCAACGTAGCTACGTAGCATGGTACCTTAGCTACGATGGGCTTTCGCCACATCGTAGGATCACCTCGAGTGGGGTGCTCTCAATAATTATAAGCTTACCCGGATACCCCTTATCACGGCGCACCTAATCAATGTTGTGACATTTGATGAGCACTAGAGTTGTGAGAACCGATCGGGTAGTCAGGATTTTCGCAACACTGCCGCGGTTCTTATCACGCTGGCTCTTGAATACTTCACTATGGCACCGAGCTGCAGGATGGCATGAGTTTCCTGTCCCGAGTCGTGCTGAGTCCACTAACCTGTGACGTCAGCCCCGTGGTCACTTATTCACTGCAATTACGAGTGTGCCATTGCACTCACTTGTATACACTTGTACACTCGTAATTGCAATTATTGCAATTACGAGTGTACCAGATGAAAGAAATACGAGTGGTGACTGCTCGAGACCATCCCCACATAACTTTCGAAAAGCGCATGTTCTGATTGTGGGATACCATTTCACTTATTTCAAGCAAGTGTGGAGAAGCCGGCGAATTATTGGTATGGTGCAGTGGCGTGATATACCTGCAGTGTCGTGGCGTGACAAACCTACAGCGTAGGTAAACCTTCGTTAAGTGCAGCGCCGTCGCAACCAAACACCTGCGTTGAAAGAATTAAACATATATTTTGGACGGTGGAATATTTCCATGCACCGACCGTTTGCTTCATGTTACACACCATCCATTCCTGGTTCTGCTCGTGACTGCACTAAAAACAATTCCAATTTCAATTATGGATCATAATATAATATCTGCTCAATACTCAAAATATATATCGACAGAAACTTAGTCGCTTGGGACAATGGGTATTCAAGCCAACACTAGGGCTCTGAGCCAGTCACTAATATGGTGTGTATGTGTCAAGGTCGATGGGCGGATTTGCTCATGGACCGGACTTGCTCATGCGCAGAAGGTACGTCAGCTGAATGCACTAGCCTGTACACTAACGTGCAGCATTTCCACCAGAAGGTTCCATTGTGGGACTTGCATACCGGTTAAAAACGACTAGGGCAAGTTGGTTTTTAGTCATGTCTTCAATTATAATTAGCACCTGGATCTTACGCCCAGAAACAATGGTTAAGTCAAAGCTAGTGTGCGTAAGACTTAAATATAATAAGGACACAACCGGTAGCTAACGTAATAATAAATAATTGCTTACCCTCCTGAAAATACAAAGGCATGGATTACTATTAAAATCCATGGATGGTTACTTCTGTTGAAAGTGTTCATAACTTTATCTTTTCTCTTCATCAATTACCATGTGTTTCAGCCTGGCTTGTGGATGGCCCATTGCGAATTGTGAGTTATAGAATGTTCCAATGCCATCATTCACGGGATAATTTAACCCGCGATCTGGTACTCCCCTGATCATTATGCGCTCTGGAGATAGGAAGCATATCTTGTCTGTTCTTCTGTCCCAAAACGTATTAGGACGATCGTAGCAAAGCATCGGAGATTGTGAACTTATCCACTTGACACGGCGGCGACCTAGTTTACGTCATTCTTTCTGAATGCATCCGCAAGGCTACACTTTATAGCTCTCTATGGCAGACAATAAAGCCAGTGGCATGCATGGGAATACTTATTGGATTTCCAGGTTGTCAATAATGGGAAAAGGGCTAAGTGCATAGCTGTCTTGTCTGTCGTTTTCTGCCCTCGAATTAGCTATGTATTTAAAGACATCTAATGGTTGTATTGTATGCAAGCGTCGTCGTCAGATGACGCTTGCTCTTCAGTGAGCTATGCATGGCAGACGCTTTCTTGGATCAGAAATAGGTGTGCCCACGCCCTGCATGTACGCAGGTGTGTACACAGGTATATTTGTCGCTTTCACGAGACCGTTCGGGACACCTTAATGAGACCGTTAGTGTGACAGCTTTAGCTAATGGGAATGGTGGTAACCCTTTCGAAAAGTGCAGCTATATTTAGCAGCATGCTGCTTGACGCCATGGATAATGTCTCCATTTCCCAGCACAGTACGCTTAAAACACTATTTTAGTACCTTGCTTGGACAAGTTGAAACAATTTTTTCTGCTGTAAGCATGTACCAGTAGTATTGTAGACCAAATAGCATACGCCTACAGCTAATCATAAAACTTAATTCGAGGTTACGTATTTGTTTCATGTTCATCGCTACAGTTCAGAGTACATCTACCTAATTGGATCTGATCAATGATATCTCACTGATTATCTGCCCCGGGAGAAGGCAAGTCCCGATGTCAGTCACCACGCAGCCGACCTGACAAGGCAGGCGTGAACGGCACCTGACAACAACTGGCAGCGCCTACCGGTAATCACGGAGCAGGACTCACGCTCAATGTTGCCACATCTTGCTCAGTTTCAAAAGTTTCTATATATAGGGACTGTTAGAACAAACCACGGTACTTCTAAATATCTTTGTATTCGGGCGTGTCCTGATAATATGAGAAAGCTGCAAGCGTGTCCAAAACGTACCAAAATAGTGATTAAGGTACACTGTAGTGATGGATAGGTGCGGATTATCCCACGAAATCGACCTCAATCGACCAAACTCTAGCTCAGATTCCAGAAATTAACTAAAGCTGCCCCTTAAAGTGCCATAGCCCATGCTGGAGACGTTTCAAAAAGCTTTGTGAAAAAGCTATTGTAGTTGCGCATGGCTCTTACTAAATCACACAGGTTACATTCTTAGCTTCAAATCACACAGATTATACCCATAATATGAAATATCACAGGTTAACCTTAACCTGAAATGACACAGATTATATCCTTAACTTCACACAATTTTTATCCAAAACCGCACACGTGTGATGTCCTTAGCTTTGAATCAGGTTATGTTCTTCACCTCACACAGGTTATATCCCTAACCTCACACGGGCTATACCCTTCACTTCAAATCAGGTTATGTTCTTAACTTCAGATCGAGCAAGTGCACTTAGAACTCTATCTATTTCTAACCGAAGCAAGTCTTATATATGTACAGCGCACTTAAGGTTGAACCAATTTATCTTCAGTAACACTGGTGGTTCTCACCAGAGTGAGTAAACAAGCACGCAACCGGTTTGTGATTAATGGACTGGTCCCGTTATTTCAACTACCTTGCCGGCCCAATCAGCCCATATGAATGTGCACGCACACAGCGATGACTGCTGAATGCACTGAGAACAAAGCCACATTCAAGAGTGATGGCGAATGATTTAATCATGCATTCACTTTTTCATATGTTGGTGCAATGCGGATGGAAGTGTATTTATGGTTAGTAACATCCAGGCTTAACTGGAGTCCAAGACTGGACGTAAAATTGTGGAGATGAATTTTGGGTTGGATCCTGGGTTTTGCAAACGGAGGGCAAGAGTCTAGGCTGATCTTTCCTCTTTTCCCCTGGGATCTTTATCACCTTGGCAAAATCCTGGACATGTGTCTGGTAGGAGGAATGTGCTATGACATTCAAGGAGTTGGTAGATCTCACACAAGCCTCAACTTGATAAAAGTTCGCTGAACAAATATTAGACTAACCCTAAGGGCGCATGCAATACAAAACTAGTATTATCGTCTAGTTCTTGGATCACAAGACAGTAGTTGACTAACTTTAAGGGGATATGCTACATAATGCGAATATAACGGGATAGTTATTCGACAACATATATGCTAGAAATAAGAGTAAGAAATACTCAACATGCAAGAGAATCATGATGAAACTATGCTTCATTGGGCAAGCGACCAGTAGGCAGAACCACCATTGCGAACTCTCCGGGGTAGAGTTGCCCATGCATGACGAATTGTATGTGCGCATATTTAAAACACCTCGCTTTCCTCCAGTTTTACAGTGGTAAAGTTTTCACGCAAGCTAGCCACACTTTGAAGCTTGCTAAATATTATGCTATTAAGTTAGAAGCTCCGGTCTATTTTCACATTGTGGCATTTCATTCTGTACTTCGAAACTAATGTTCAAGTTCCGATTTTCCCCTATTAAGTTGTATGTTATTCATGTTGCTATGACAACGAGATCAAAAACCAGTATTTACCACCATGTTAGTCATATTGCTAGTACGCATGCTTCCGTCTCCTGTTCGGAGGCTGGCGTGATCAAAAGGTTAGTCCGTAATTTTGTTGGCATGAAATATGCTTTTAGGTGTCGAAGATTATTTTGATGCTTCGCTAACATATTCCTATAACCCAGTGCATGTTGGGACTACACATACACACATACAAACTTCAAGTCCAGGTTACCAAAGGTCATTGACCTGGAATAGATCAAAGGGAGTGATATTCCAAAATATTCAAAGTGCCGCCAACCAGAGTAGTTGCAACATATATGCACAAAATTCAGAGAATGCTGCCTTTCCACCGAGAAGAATGAATGTTTATCTGGAATTGTTAATTGATGTCAAGGTTACAGACCCGAGGTCAGGTCAACTTCCGCGTATTTTTACCGTATTCAGTTGGGAACAGTGGGGCAGGAAGGATTTTCTTGTCCGACCCAGAAAAATGTCAAGAAATAGAGAACGCTTACGGCGCGCTTCGGGCACAAACAATTTTTATTTTGAGTGATAGCATTTTCAAAATTTCTTGTTTCATCTAGTGCATTTTGGTTTCTGGGAGGCGCCCTGCCACCTTTGGCTGTGCCCCTGGTGGGGAAAATGTGGTGTTAGTTTGTCACGCCAAATATGATGAACAACATGGAATGAATATTCTGGGTTATTTTATGTGTCAAAGGTCAATGACATGTCAGGTCGCTTATGTCTATTCTACACAATGCCAGCTTATACAGAATGTTGCTGCTCCTCGTCAAATGATACATGAATTCAGTTTCATCGCCCCCAAAGTCATGCGACATGACATTGGATGAGAATTGAATGACTTGAGATGAGCTGACCTCGTGCAAGCTGACATGATTTAATTTTTCGTTTGAACTACTTCCCAAGAAGTGCACATGGCCAATTCAGTCGGTGCCCTCTGAAGCCCCGCCCCCTCTCCAAGCAGTGGACACTTAGGTGAAGGCTAAAGATATTGGATTATCAATTTGTGCACTGTCCTAACGTGACCTGAACTAAGGACGAGGCCAGAAGTTGGACATTTCACAAAATGCTTCAGTAACATACACGTTCTTCTTGGAACACAATTTTATACTTTAAAAGTGATTTTCAGGTCGTATTAAAGCTTCAACTTACTTGACCTGACCATATGACGTGGCCTGACCTGACCTTTGACTTTTCGGATATCAATGAGATACAATTTTTAATGGTCCTGTTTGAAGAACCTGATACATATTTTCATGTTTTCCAGGCCATTCTCTAAGGTAGAGGTCATGCCACTGGGTTGGCCTATTATGACCTTTAGCGATCACAGCATGACCGAAAATGGAGGAATAACATGTTATATGAGCTCTATGCTATATTGGCTTGCCAATGACATTTCCCTGAGTCTCTAACACGCATAGTTCGAAAGCTGGTTTTCAAGCCAGATTCTGACTTGATCTGACCCATCCTGTCGTGACCTTTTTTTCGCTATGCTCAATATAAGTGCATCCATCCATGTTAATTCCTGAAAATCAATATTGAAAGAATAAATGTGCTGTTTTTATTACCATTTCCAAGGACTAAGTCAGTGTCCATATATTGATCTAACGCGACCTCTGGTGACCTCGTTATCAGTTAAAATATAAATATAAGGTATGCTTCGGGCTCTCCATAACTAGAGCTTGCAAACGGTGCTCGGCATTTAATCCTAGATTACGTAGATCGGAAGTTATAGGGGGGCTCTCAAGAGCCCACCCCCTGGCCCGGAGACGGTGGATTCGCCTGCCGGCCTGGCGAAGGTCAAGTATCTATTATGAATATGCTGCCAGCGGACAGTCCGCCGGCAGCGCTGGACCGTCCACCAGCAGCACTGGACCGTCCACCGGCAGCACTGGACCGTCCACCGGCAGCGCTGGACCGTCCACCGGCAACGGCGGATCATCCGCCAGCAGCGCTGGACCATCCACCACCAGCACTGAACCGTCTGCCGGCAACCGTGAACCGTCTGCCGGAAACGGAGAACTGTTTGCTGGCAACGCTGGACTGTCCGCTGGCATCAGTGGGTCGTCCGCCATTAGCGCTGGCGCTAGCAGCGCTGGACCGTTCTTCGGCAGTGACGGATCATCCACAGACAGCGCTTAGCCATCCGATGACAGTGCCGGACCGTCCACAAACAGCGCTGAACCATCCGATGACAGTGCCGGACCGTCCACAGACAGCGCTGGACCATTCGCCAGCAACGGCAGATGAACTGCCGGCAGCGCTGGACCGTCCACCGGCAGCGCTGGACCGTCCACCGGCAGCGCTGGACCGTCCACCGGCAGCGCTGGACCGTCCACCGGCAGCGCTGGACCGTCCACCGGCAGCGCTGGACCGTCCACCGGCAGCGCTGGACCGTCCACCGGCAGCGCTGGACCGTCAGCCGGCAGCGCTGGACCGTCCACCGGCAGCGCTGGACCGTCCACCGGCAGCGCTGGACCGTCCAATGGGAGCGGTGGACCACAGCTTCTTTCAGAAACTTTATAGATGCCTGGTCAGTGGTCCTAAATTAGTTGTGCGCTTAGCCCGAGTATGCGGTCGAAGTCAACTTCATCAGTTCGTTAAATATTCATTTCACTTAATAAAAACGGGTGTTGTCGCCTGCCTCCTCGGGCTTTTCCATTGCTGTATGCCTGCCTATGGTTGAACAAGTTGCGGCCTTCGATGAAGATGCGCCAATGAGTAGAGGAATTCGGAGTTTATTACGATCGATAACTGACAAAAGTCTCAATGCGTGGCTTGAATACCTCAAACGTTAATGACTGGTTGTCAATATTCATACTGCATGCAGACTCCCAGGGGTGTTGTTTTATATACTTCTGAGGGGATAAGTGCCCTCTCAATGTTGGCTTTGCCCTCCCCAAATAATTTCAACTTTTAACTTGGAATCTTATGGGTTGGGCCCCCACCCCCTCCCGTTTTGTTTCGCCCATTGCCTTCATGCATTGGTCCCCCCCCCCCCTCCCCCGCCCAATCATTTTCAGAAATCAACACCCGTGCTGGCACACTTGCACTGGAACGGCGGGGCGTGCTTTTTTTGCTATGATCGCTATGTGCAATGCACCACCTGGTTGTTGTGTAGACTGACTATTTTACATTGCAGCAGCCAGTGGTCAGCCTCATTGGTGTTAGTAACCTGCTGTGCGATGCAGCCCAGAGCCAACGTTTACTTTCCTTCGAGTCAAGTGTGCGAAGTACCCGATGAACCGGCTCACAGGTATCGAAGCTCCTCCTCTTGTAGAGCAATGCATGATCGTTTTCAGCAAGGTACCGACAATCTAACCGTTTGTATGGTAATAGAGAAATGAGAACTTTAGCAGAGTGTGGTAGCCGGTTAGGGTAACCATGCCGAAAGAACTCCAATGAGCAAGCACAGTTTTACAGGTAGTACGGGGTGGTAGTCTGCGCTCACCCCATCAAATACCAAGAAAGAGTGCCTACACTTTTAAAGGTGGCTAAGTATATTTTCAGTGTACAACTATGGCGCTCTTTCTCGCTACCTGGAATGTTGTGCGTTCTGTGTGAACATGATGTAGCTTTTTGTTTTGCATGCAAATGGTAATGTTAGCCCTTGTAGTACAATGGTCAATTTGAACCCCTGTGGTTCTTTTACCTGACTCCGCAACCGCTCAAGACTTCATAATTTGTCATGCCGTCTTATAATTAATCAACACATTGTGGTAAGGCACGGATGCCTGTCTGGAACAGTCACAGGAAACAGGAATCTGCAAGAAATAAAAACACAACGTACAGCCTCCAGCACTTACAATGAACAAGTTTCACGTCGTGGGATTTTGGTTGCGAAAAACGGCAATGCTATTTAATGGACAAATCCTAAGTATTTTACTCATCGGATGTGCACTTCTGACAACATTAAATAAATGCGGTTAATGGTACGATTGTTTTTAGAACCACCTTGTGGTGATGGCGTCGCACATGGGTGGACGGGGAACGGCGACGTGCACAACGCACGGGAAGCCTTACGTTGAGTGTTTCTATGCAGGTTTTTGCAAGCGTCCTGCGTATGGATGATGAGGTGAGGGTTTGTGCTTGTGAAATTGTATAAGTACTATGAAAATGTGTGGTCTGGAAGGGTAAGCAATCTTGCATGATGGAAGCGCAGAAGTGAGCTTTCTTTTCAAATCACACGTGGTGGTTGTTTGGACATTCAGCAATACTTGTACAATATTTTGGGATCGAATCAGTGGAAAAATCATGCTTGAGGTTGGCTGTGACCAGATGTTCTGACACGGATGAAAGTTATCGTAAAGGACCGGCACATTCAGGGTTAGATTAATTCCCATATCCCATATGCAATACCCATACGCATAATTTAAAATGCTAAAAACGTATTTTTCCTGGAATATTTCACTACCCATCCGTAATGCAAAGGCATTGGCTTGATAATCAACACACTAATAATTAATCTTAAACTATTAACCACCTGCAGTTCCATATAACAAAAAATGTTCATTGCGACGGAGAGGGACCGGGCATCCAGCTCGCCACCTCTCGCCACCTCAGATGACCTGTCTAGCAAAGGTAAGGTATGTATCAGTGGCGGATCCAGGAATCTCATGAGGGAAGTGTCGTGTGAAGGGGTACCATTTTATCGAAAGGGCGCCACTGCGATTGTCCGCCTTTTGCTCTGGAAGGGACTCCTTCGACTGAAAGTTTGTTCAGCGAGGCGCGGATGCAATCAAGCATGCCGAAGGGACGCTCTTGTCTCTTAAGGCTAAACTTTGGCTGAAATATTCGGTTAGCGGGGGAGGAGGAGGGGTCACAAACGCACAGTGCCCTCCCCCACACACTTCACGGCTGCATACGTCACTGGTATGTTATGGCGCATACCTGGTCGTCACAGCAATCGGTGCCACTAGCAACAATGAGCGGACCGTTTCGGAGTGCAGCATCCCTGACCAACCATCTGATCTTTTCGATCTTCGGGAGGCCGAAAAATGCGGTTTCTGGCCTACTAATGATTATATTCCTGTTGGTTGGACCAAACCAGAATAACAGCGCCGTTTCCCATAATTCATCCTTTCAAACTTGAAGCGACTCTGTAACATTTACGCACAAGATTCAATGGTCGGCAGCTTGGCATCGCTGTACTCCTCATGTGTGACGTCACAGATATGTCGACCAATCACAAGGTGATGAGTTCATACGCGAGTTTTATATTGTGTCTGGCATTTCAGTTATTTTAAAAAACGAAATGAATGTCGCCATTATATCTAAGCAAAAAACACTCGTGAAACCTCCCAGAAAACAGGGTTTTAGGCAGCATAAGCTTGTTCATTGTTCCGTACAAGTGAAGGAATATAGCTTCCTTGGGGGAAAAATATACCATACAGCACAAAGCATCAAGACATGGACAGGGCAAGGGAAGCATAATAATAGCACGACACAAAACATAACTGTAATCATCCTTCCACGAACATTAACAGTAAACTGCCAACGGGAACCGCAATGCTTGAGTAGAAGAGGAGGAAAGAAGGGAGTGTGGGGGGGGGGGGGAATGGGCAGCGAATAAATGGAAGTCACCACATGTTCATGTGTGTATTGACGATATATTTATATGTGTATACGCGTGTTTTCAGGTAAATTAACAAAGTTGAATGGAAAAGTTGAAGTACATGTGAAGGACACATGACACACATCGCAGCCCCAGTGCTGCGCTGATCGCGGCCCGCACCTACCGACGACCGGTGATGAGGTGACCTGCAGCGACCCCGCCCTCAGCCGTCACACACCCGACAGTGGGCATGCCTGCCTGTAACGGTACTTTAGGGAGGGGCCGAGTTACCGGGCTGCGTGCATGGCGACCGGACGCAAGGTCGACTGCGCGTGTATAAAGTCGCCATCCCTCACTGCACTGGCACACAATAGTCACCAGGCCGACAGCCAGCAGCCACATCAGCAACAGGAACTACCTCACACAGCATGCAGACATTTGTGAGTGGTGCCAGCATGGACGCTTCACCAGTGCCTATCTGATTTATCGGGTGCTGGGTTCGATCAGCCGAGTACACCAGTTCCAACTGCGCCAGCGTCACCATCAAATGGTGGTAAATTATCATGTTTATCCTCTCGCATGACACTCAAACCTGACTTAAAGTGGGCGCTTTCTTGGACAAAAAAACTGTTAATATTTGTGAGGTGTCCAGCAAATGAATTACTCGAACGAACACGACAGGTTCCAGTTATCCCTGAACCTTGCCAGACTTCCAATACCGATGGAAGAACATTACATTTGATGGCAGTGCAGGTGGTGCGATGCCGCATTGGAGTCGACTGGCGAGGCGGGCCGGAGACCGCTGACTGTCAGTACCGTTCCCGTGTTGTGTCCTTCCCTTCAGTGTGCGGTTCCCTACAACAGGTCGCTCGTGTTGCCCCACTGCGACGCTCGGGAGTAGCGTGACGTCACAGACGGCACTCAGGCTGCCCGCCGGACAACCGGAGCTCGCCGCGAGCGAACTTCGAGCTGTGCGCGTGTGGTCTTCAAGTCGGTCGCGCTAGCTACACTGTCACTTCCCACCTACCGCATCAGGCTAACATCGACATTGGTTCTCATCCTTGCCGTGTCCTCAAGTGGTGGCTCACCACTGATTTCTTGTGCAGCTGATGACAACGGATGTGTTCGCAGGTGGTGTTGGCTGCCCTGGCAGTGGCGGCGTCCGCGGCACCCGCCTGCATCAACCTCTGCGACGGAGTGGCCGGCCTCAGGAGCGCTGCTCTCCCCATCGGCCTCGGGGCATGGACGGATGCGACGAAGCTAAAGACCCTCAAGTTTGACGGGATCAAACTGAAGGCTCTCGCCCCCGTTGTTGGCTGGAAAACTGCCGCCATTGGTTTTCCCGCCTCCGCCATTGGTCTGGGGCACTCCGCCATTGGTCTCGCCGCCCCCGCCATTGGTCTGAGGCACTCCGTCATCGGTCTCACCGCCCCCGCCATTGGTCTGAGGCACTCCGCCATTGGTCTCGCCGCCCCCGCCATTGGTCTGAGGCACTCCGCCATCGGTCTCACCGCCCCCGCCATTGGTCTGAGGCACTCCGCCATCGGTCTCGCCGCCCCCGCCATTGGTCTGAGGCACTCCGCCATCGGTCTCGCCGCCCCCGCCATTGGTCTGGGGCACTCAGCCATTGGTCTCACCGCCCCCGCCATTGGTCTGAGGCACTCCGCCATCGGTCTCACCGCCCCCGCCTTTGGTCTGGGGCCTGCCGCTGTACCTGTCGTGAGGCACGTGGTCGCCGCACGACCAGCCATCATCCGCCAGAACATCGAGATCCCCGTCACCAAGACGGTGCACTTCGCCGACCGTCCCGTTGTTACTGGCCACACCACCACCATCTTGAAGCCCGGCATCGCCGCTCCCGCCATCGCCGCGCCCAGGACCCTGATCGGCAAGACCATCACCAACCCGGCCACCCTGTCCATCAGCAAGTACGCCGCTGAGATCAAGACCATCAACCACGTGCCCCAGCCGTACGCTGTGCCGTATGACGTGCCTGTGCCGTACGCCGTGCCGACTCCCGTGCACACCGCCCCCGTTCACATCAAGAAGCGCGTGTATGCCGCTCCTGCCATCGCCCCTGCTGTGTATGCCGGTCCGGCTATTGCTGCTGTTGCCGGCCCCGCCCCCGCCATCGGCCTGAGGGGTGCTGCTTTCGGACTGGCTTCCCCCGCAATCGGCCTGAGGAGGGCTGCTTTCGGACTGGCTTCCCCCGCCATCGGCCTGAGGGGGGCTGCTTTCGGACTGACTTCCCCCGCCATCGGCCTGAGGAGGGCTGCTTTCGGACTGACTTCTCCCGTAGTCGGCCTCGGAGCCGGACTCCCACTCGGCCTGAGAACGGCTGTCCCCGCTGCGATTGGCTGGCGTGCTGGCGCCATTGGTCCGAAGCCTAGCTGTGTGGTCTGCACATAGGACTAAAGCCGTCAGCCTCTGTCTGTCACTGTCGGCCTCACCACCGGCTGCGTCGACAACTGTCTGCCGTCGTCACCAACTCCCAGCGGCCCGACAGGAGTGGAGCTCAGGCGGCAGCTCACCGCCAAGTCAGCTGATTCGCGCAGCTCCGGGAATAGTTGCGTCGCCACCGGTGAAAGTCAACATGTGATTGGTTCTACTCTGGATTACTTTTTCAATAAACTGCTGGTTGTCAAACATTTTCTGTCCAATCTGTGAGTGGCATTCAGTCCTAACTATTCTGTCCTAGCTATGCGAGTGGCATTCAGATAGTTGGGACAGAAGCAAGATCAACGCATTGCAAGCTTTTCACTGCAAGCATGTGTTTCACTGAAGATTAAACAGCTGTGATGTTGGTTGCATGCACTTATTCCTGGGAATTCTTCAACTAAGTATTTTGATATCAGCCTTCCCGGCGCTTGTCAGCTTGTTTCCATTTCCAGAGATTGGATGATTGACACCGTCTCGTCCTTGGCCCCGATTTGAGGTAGAAACGCTGGATAGAATTTAGCTCGGTGGGAATACAAAGCAAATATAATCGTAAGTGTTTACCCGAAGTTAACTTGTGAACATTCATCATATATTACAAATTAGCTTCTCGGGAATAGTCTAGCATGGAGAAGCTTAACTCTGACATGCACCACATCTATTCAACTTAGAATCACGATATCAATACAAGCAGCTTTGGTTTGCGCTTTGCTTTGGTTTGCCTTAGTTTGGCCGAAGTTATCTACCTCTTACTTTAACTCGTGGCACGTATATTTAACAGGAGATATGAGGTCAAACTAATCATACCAATCGTGTTATTTGCCATTGTCACGAAGCTTTGTTCTAAAGACTGCCTTTAGTAGGGCACGCTTAGGAGAGCAATACATGACAGTCTTAAGTGTTTTAGGATTTGCGTTTTCAGGGACAAGTAGGAGACAAGGTGTCTCATTCCTTGTCAGCATCTACCTGCCTTGACAAGGCAAGCCCGAACAGGACACGATAGTACCTGAAATCACCTAGCAACACCTACAGGTGCTTACTGAGAAGGCATCATATCCGCTCTCGTATCTTGTCCAGTAGCATAAGTTCCAAGATCTGGCGACTTTTGGTGGGGAAATGCTACGGTACTGGTGCGTTCCACGACAGATCGACCAAATGCACTTCACCCCATACATTTGGATTGAGACAAAAATTTGCTCACAGAGTAGACTTTGGCTCTCAATACGGCTGTGCAGGTTTCGGTTGGTTATTTGGGTTTAGAGGCGCATCGACTGCGTTGGTCATACAGCGCCCATAACGATATTAGATGAGCAGCTTGAGAGGATTGGTTCCGACAGTAACGGTAACACACGAGCCTTCACAATAAAAGCAGATCATTTCATGTGTCACGTGAGACAACTTCTAGTATTGCATGTCAGTGGGGGGTGTAAATTGCTCTGAAGTCGACATCAGAGATAAAGCGAAAAAGTTGTCCTGAAGTTACCATGGGCGATTTGTCACCCAGGAGATCGCGGAGTGACATCGACTGCGTTCCTCCAAAAATACGTCTTCTTCGATCATTTGCAAGCATGGGGCATGCAATAAGAACGTGGCGCACCGACAGCGGTGCATGACATCGAGGACAGCTAGGCCTGTCCTCCCCACAAAGCAGATGGTGGTGTGTTGGGTGGGTGTGCCCCAGCCGAAGGCGGCAGAGTACAACCTCGTCTCGCCTCGTCCTACGGTAGGACGAGGGCCACTCTCCAAGACATGGCTTGATTGCTCGTAATTTGTTGTCCTGCAACGTATCCCAGTTTAACTGCCATTTTTTTAAAACAAAGGTCCCGACAGAGCGGTAATATTCTCTCGCTGGGAGCGGCATAGATCGTAGGTATGGGGCTTGGGCTGCTCGCTTCGCAGCAGCATCTGCTGCCTCGTTCCCCACGATGCCGACATGGCTCGGGATCCAACAGAAGACAGCAGCCTTTCCGGCTTTAGCCAGCAGTCTAAGACGTCGTAAAACATCTTGTACAATGGGGTCAGATGGGTTGAACTGTCTTAGCGCCCAGAGACTGCTGAGGGAATCGGTAAAAATGACATGCGAGGCCTCCCGCCCCACTTCGATAAAACTGAGGGCCTTCGTGATGGCAACCAGCTCGGATGTGTAGACCGTCGCATGTGGTGGTAGGGAAAAAGATCTTGACAGAGACCCCGAAACAAATGCACTGCCCACACCAGCGTCAGTCTTAGATCCGTCTGTATATATCGGGACGTATCCCTCGAATGAGGCTATATGTTCTAGGGCACGTGACAGACGGTCTTGTGGTGTAGCATCCGCCTTCTTTACCGAAGATAGCGATATGTCTATTATCGGAGCAGTCACTTGCCATGGCGGCGTCTGCGTAAAATTGGACTGCATGATTCCCTTCAGTCGAATTCCACTGTCCTCACAGATCCTACGTATCCTAACGCAAAAGGGGGTGGAATGCATAGTACGTCCTCGATAGAATGATTAGATTAGGCGACGAGAGAAAACGTGCGCATATGTAGGATGGTCGGGGAATTGACGCAGCTTGCAAGCGTAGCGCATCCAGAGCATTTCACGTCGGAGCGAGAGTGGCGGTTTGTCCGCTTCAGCCAGAAGGCTAACAGAAGGCGAAGTGCGAAAAGCGCCGGTCACAATGCGGAGGGACGAGTGGTGTAGAGTGTCCAGTGTGCGTTTGTTTGTTGTACATGCACTGTCATATACAAAACATGCATAGTCCAGTTTTGCTCGGATGAGGGAACGATATAACAGCAGCATGGTTTTTCTGTCTCCTCCGTAGGACGTGCGTGCAACCATCTTCAGTAGGTTTAGCGATGTAAAGCACTTCTCCCGAAGTGCTTTAAAATGTTCCTTGTAAGTAAGACGAGTGTCAAAAATGACTCCTAAAAACCGGGCAGCGCGCTGGAAGGGAATGGGTTCCCCATACAGCTGGATGGTTGGGTCTGGACAGCTTCGACGACGCCGACAAAAATGTATCCCAACGGTTTTTTCGACCGAGAACCGAAACCCGTTCTCAGAGCTCCAGTTTTCTAAGTGGGTTACTGCTAGCTGCAACTGCCGGGCCATCGATGGTGCACTGGATGTGCAGCACCAAATTGCAACATCATCCACGAAAAGAGACCTGCCAATCTGTCGAGGAAGGGACTCGCATATATCATTAATCATGATGGCAAACAGTGCAACACTTAGTACACTGCCCTGGGGTACCCCCTCCGTCTGCGGATATCTCTCCGACAGGTGGTTTCCGATACGTACACGGAAAACTCGTCTTGACAGAAAGTTTTGGAGGAAGAGGCCCATGGAGCCACGGATTCCATACCTGAATGCTTTCATGAGAATGCCGCAACGCCAAGTGGTGTCATATGCTCCTTGAATATCAAAGAGCACTGCGCCAACGTGACGATTTTGATGGAAGGCTGCTCGTACCACGATGTCAAGAGTTAGAAGATGGTCAACAGTACTGCGGTTTTTCCTAAAACCACACTGTGCATTATTTAAAATGCCATATCGTTCCAGAAACCACGTCAGACGTAAATTAACCATTTTCTCCATCAGTTTGCAGAGTGAGGATGTTAATGATATTGGTCGGTAGCTCATCGGGTCTAGGCTATCCTTGCCGGGCTTTAAGATTGGGATCATAATAGCTTCACGCCAGGTTGGTGGAAAGTCGGCATTGACCCAGAGGGAGTTCAGGGTTTTCAGCAGAGTAGTAAGTGCACGTGATGGAATGTGCTTCAGCATGTCGTTATGTATTTGGTCGGGACCTTCAGAAACGCTTCGAAGGGTTCTAATGGCAGAAAGCAACTCATCCATGGTGAATGGTTCGTTATAGCATAACCTTTTAGGAGTGGACAAGTTCAATGGCTTTCTCTCACAGTCTGCTTTGCGGCGTGCGAATACATCGTTTCCACTATTGCACCGACAACGACTAGATATTGTGTGGGCCATTTCATTGGCCACGTCGACCGCGTTGGTGACGTCACGACCGCCAACCCGTAGTGCTGGCAGAGGGGAAGAGCTGAATTTGCTAGCGATTCGCTTGATTCTAAACCACACTTTTGAGACGGGTGTGGTGCGATTTAGCGTGCTAACGTAGTCCCTCCACGAGGTACGCTTTGCCTCTCGAATAGTTCGCCGTGCGAAGGCCCTAGCCTGCCGGAAGGCGATGAGGTTGACCGTGTTACAAGACTTGTCAAAAGCTCTGAAGGCGCGGCGTCTTGCCCTGATTGCCTTACGACACTCCTCCGTCCACCACGGGACGGGTGTGCGACGAGGAGCGCCAGAAGTAAGAGGAATGGAGTCAGTGGCGGTTTGGACCAGAACGTTCGTAAATTCCTCCATCGACACAGGTGCATCGCCAGGCGATACGGAAAAAATATCCTCCAGTTGTGTTTCATATTTTGACCAGTCAGCCTTCCTAAAATTCCATCGGCGTGGTCGCGTTCCAAGTACAACACCATCTTCGTAGTTCAACCACAGTGGGAAATGATCGCTGCCGAGGGGGTCATCGGCCACGGTCCAGTCAAATAGTTGGGTGAGTTGTGGACTGCATAGACTCAGGTCCAACGCCGAGGTACGGCCGGAGGGCAGGGTAAAATGGGTCGGGGTTCCGGTATTTAAAATGCATAACGATTCATCATGCATCAATGATTCTAATAGCTGTCCACGTGTATTAATGTCATCACATCCCCATGCCGTGTGGTGGGCGTTGAAGTCGCCTAGCAGTAAGACCGGTGGGGGGGAGCTCAGACATCAGGTGTCGAAGCTCACTGGATGGGAACCTAGAACCGGGCGGCAGATAAAGCGAGCAAATAGATATAACCCGGTGGTTAAAATGCACTCTTGCTGCAACGGCCTGCAATTTGGCGTGGAGCACTAAGCCCCGCGTTGCGACGCTGTAGTGGACAGCCAGCAGCACACCACCGTGTGCAATTGTGTCGGAGGGGGTATCTTTTCGAAAAACAGAGTAGCATTTGAGGTTGAACAAGTAGTCTGGTGTCACCTTCGTTTCCTGCAGACAGATAGCCGCCGGGGAGTGGCGATTTAAAAGCGCCTGCAGCTCTTCGATGCTGGTCCTCAACCCCCTACAGTTCCACTGTAAAATGGACCGAGGCGGATCCATTTAAAACGAGTTAGAGTAGGTATGTAGATATATCACAGTTACTATCACAGAACAATCGCACAGACCTAAGGGTCCATGTAGCAACAGTGAGTGGATGGGTTGACAACGTGTAGAGTATGTAAAATGTGTGTATTTCGAAAAGGGAGGTAGACAGGACAGTTCACGACGAGCTTAACGGAGCCCACGAACTAGCCGGTGCATCAGAGGGCACACCGGCACTCGGTCCAAGGGACTGCGTCCTAGGGCGGGAGCTCGGCGATCCTTGGTCCGGCGGAGAGCCAGACGTCGGCAGGCCCCGCTTCAGGGAGCCCAGTCGGGGTGGGGGTGGGGGAGGACCCATGCTGTAGGAAGCCGGTCCCTCCACTCGCCGTCGTGGCGACGGGGTGGCCGGCCTTTGGGGTGGAGCCTTGTCAGCCCCTTGGCGGCTCATCGCTCGGGCCTTCTCCATATCGATGAGCCGCGCTCGCTTCGCTTCACGAGCTCGCCTTTCAGCTTCTTGATGAGTAAGCCTAGCCTCGGGTATTTGAAAGGGTCGGTTTGTACTACGAGACGGCGATGGAGGTGCGGAAGTAGAGGTTGAGTGTGAGGGCGAGGTCTGACTCGGGGGAAGGGCGGAGGGTTCAGGGAGGGAGGAGGTGGAGAGGAAGGATTTGGAGGTGGTGGCGGTACGTGGAGGAGGCGAGGGGGGATTGGAGGGAGGACGTGGAGTGGGAGGCGGGGGATTCCTGGAGGATGGACAGGGGCTGGGCATGGGTGGAGGCGATCTAGCAGGTCTCTTAGACCGCTGGACCTGTGTCCACTCCCCACCCCTTGGTGTTGTTCGGGATGAGGCCTCAGATGGTTCGTCAGCGCCTTCACTGGTGGTGGGTGGCGCTATGGTTCCCTCGACAACGCTTTGGGTGGACCGGCCTTTCCTCACCGGAGACGCAAGAGGCACACCAAAGGCTCGAAGGAGGGCAGTCAGTTGAAAGATGAGATCCGAGGCCTTTTCGGGCTGTAAGTGTTGCGGAGGTGTCAGACTAAGGCCTGGTGTATATTTTAATTTCGAAGCGTAGGACATTTTGGGATGGGATTGGTCGTATAAGTCTCTTGCTTCCCGAAAGGTTATTTTTTTGTGTGTTTGATTGCTATGATTTCTTTTTCTTTCAAGTAGGACGGGCAAGATCGGTCAGAAGAAGTGTGGTGGCTTTGTTCTCTCCCACAGTTCACACAATGGGGGGTCGAGGAAGTACAATGCTCGAAAATATGGTCATTCGAGGCACACTTACCACACGCTGGGCGATTTCTACAAAATTGAGTCGTATGCCCATATCTCTGGCACCTAAAACAACGCATTGGGTTGGGGAGGAAGAGACGCACCTTCACACGCACGTACCCCACACGTATTTCTGATGGTACGTCTGTTCTGTTGAAAGTCAAAATTATGTTATTTGTCGGAACTGTATCCGCACCTCTTCTCACCCTCATCCTTCTCGCTTCCGTGACTCCAAACTCGGACAGTCCATGAACTATCTCGTCCTCTGGTACGCCGCTCAGGTCATAGCAGTTTATTATTCCTCGAGATGTGTTTTTTGTTTGATGGGGTTCTACTTTAATTCCAATACTCTCATCCACTCTCGTGTCACCTCTCCGTACACTGTACACAAACTCAGATACCCTCAAGGCAATCTCCGCCTCCTTAGACACCACAAACTCCACCTCCAAAGCACCATCCTTCAACCTCTCACATCTAGCAATCTTCCCAAACCTGTCACATCCGTTTCGTCGTTGAAATGGAGATAGAGAGGCAAGACTCCTCGTTAGTCCTCTGAAAATGAGGACACGAGGTGCAGGGGGAACGTTAGCACCGCTGTCTGTGTTAGGGGAGCCCCCACCCGTCGCGAGTGGGGTCTGGTCTGGCCCCTACGAGAGGGGCCAGGGGCGTTTTTGGTTATTCTGGTTGCCATGTAGTGTGTTTTGGTTTCTGCCTCGCGGACGTCCCACCACGCTGGGGCCCAACTGGGGGAACGCCTGGGTCCCGGGAATGGGAGGACGCCAGACGTCCGCGAAGCTACACGGGGCGGGCGACGCCATCACCCGGCCAGGAGAGAGAGACTCACCACCCCGACCGGGATCCAGCGCCGCCCACCACTTGACCCCAGCCGGCCGGGCCGGCAGACACTGGGGAGAACCCCAGGCCCCCGGCCCGAGGCGACCAGCCACTTGGCCCGCGTGAGGCCCCACGGGCCCGCCCGCCCCTCCGGGATATCGGGACCAAAGAGGTGTGTTGGTCCCCCGTCACAACTAGCACCGTGCGACGGGGGACCTCAACCTCCAGGACTCCGTCAACCCCGGGGGGCGGACCGAGGGGGCGCGGCTACCCCGATAAAACTGAGCTGGAGGGCAGGACCGGGGAAGTTGTCTTACCTGCTCATGATAGGGAGAGTTGGTGTTGCAGGGCCAGAGGGAGGACATGGATGTTGAGATGAGGTGGGCATTGGAATGGGAGCGTATGGATGGAAGGACGAGTGAGGCACTCCTAGTCTGACCCCTCGCCGGCTCACCGATGGACTGGGATTCCGGGTCCTCAGGGCTCTCAATCCCCCCACCACGGAAAGGTGGTGCCTCGTCGGGGGGGCTGTGCTGTGCAGGTTTCAACCCGATTCAGCCAACGGTTTTGAGCTATAGCCACCGGCATTATTTTTAGCTCAAATAACATGGGTTGGTTTGACGATGGATATATCAGCAATAAAAAGCAGAAGGGGTGGCAAATGATACATATTTCAGAAGAAAAAGGATCAACTGAAGCAATCCCGAATTAAAATATCAATATCTCCTACATTTGACCTCGCGACCTCATGACCTAGTGACCTCGTGACCTCCAGTGACTCCTAGCCCATCAAAATTGATAAAGTTGACGGCGGAAATAATAGTGGGCATGAATTCGCTGACAAAACAAAAAAGAATTTTAAACGTGCTGTTCATATAAATGTCCAATATGGCCGTCCAATCTTCATTACATTTTTATATTTTGTCTTTTCCTGGTAAGAGGAATTTCGTGTAAGCTTCCCTCCATTCGAAAACTAATTGAGGTAGAACAATGACATACAGACACATGATTGGAAAACGTTTTCCTAAGAAAAAAACACTCGTACCTTTTTAATGTAGATCTTATAGTTTCCCTTTAAAACCATCACGAATTTCAATGTCACTAATTACCGACAGGTCATCCATGGGTTTATTTACGCGTAGCGACGCAATTGTGCTTCGGAACAACTGACATGTATTGAATAACATCAAGCATGGAAGCAACACAACCCTATCCTATTAAATCAGGTTATATTACCTACATATTAACCCTTCCGGTCAGATCCTCGCACCCCGTCTCGGGGGGTGGGGGCCTTTATGCCCTCACCCTCTAATATCCAAACTAAGCGTTGCACGAAACGAAAATGATGTCATCGGAAAGCGCTCGACGAGTAGGTGCCAAAACCACCCTTAAAATGTTATCCCCCAATAGTTACATCACCAGGGGATCTCATGGTCATAGTCATCATAGTCTATGTGATCATGACTGACGTGTTTTTGGCTCTGGGGAGTTCATTTTTGGGATATTTGAAAAAGAGAAAATATTTAGATTCAGAAAAGGTAAACGATATCGACCATGGCCCTAATTTTTTTCCTACCCAAAAATCAGCATTATAATTATTTTTGCTGTTTTGAAAATATTCAGTTCGCAATTTTCTGTAATTCTTTTTTTTTAATGAGTAGAGCGGACCGCGAAACGTTGTGTTACGTCAACTTGCCCTCATAAAAATGCTTACTCTAGCCAGAATCTTCGATTTATTACTAATTGGGAAAACATGCAAACCTAATACGTCATCAAAAACGAAAACAAACACAAAAGTATTAAAAATTGTTCTGGTGCGTTTTGTTGCATCCAAAAAGATCAGCAAACGCTGAAAGTTTCATTCAAATATCCTATCCGTTAAAGGGTGACGACTTGCTGAACGTTATTGGAGGCGACATCCACTCGTTGACCGTATATGACCTAACCTCAACATTTTAACACGTGCCAAATTGATGTGGAGAAAGGTTTGCCAAATTTTGGCCGACTGCCGTGCACTACTTGTTTCGCCATCCGCGGAAAACTTTAGGGGGGGGCTAAAATAACTCCACACAAAGGGTTAAATCTGGCGCGGTAGGTAGGTACCTATAACAAACATGAAGATCATTTTGTGTCACCAATCAAGTACTGGCCAGGTTTATCATTTTGTGCCAAAGAAAAAGCATTGCGTCTCTGTGAACTGCACATGACTATGCGTTCAAGGCGAATAAAAGCCGAGGCGTTTGTCTCGCGTATATCTTCCCTCCCACCCCATCCGTACTCCGTGCATATATCCGTACTCCCCATCCGTACATAGCTCAATACTCTCCACCCTGGTGGCGGTTCCGAGAGAGATAAAGGCGCCAGCATTGATGATGGTGGACAACAGGGGGGTTGACATGGGAGAGGAAACGATAACAGGCTTGGCAGAGCCGGAGCAGTGTACGACTCAGTTTTGGAAAATGACTGGTGAATAGAGGACATGGTTACTTTTTTAGACGTGCATAAGTGCTACAAGCAATGGTGATAGTCCTTATGTCGATTCTTATCGTCACCGTACAAAGCGAATAACAAAAAGCGATCCCCGCATCACCAGAGGTGTGGTTTTGTTTGTGAAATTTCCGGTTTGAAATTTGTCGAATTAATTTGTTTGAAATGTCTCCAATTTTTAAACATATTTTTCACAATCTGCGTCAGAAATTAAAAGGGTACACCGAAGGGAAATTTCATGCAAACAAAATTCAGAACTCTGACAGACTTAGAAGAACAGAACATGCCAAAATCGCCAAATATATCAAATTCATCTTGCGGAAATGTTTGGACTCGAAATTGACTTTCCATCAAAGAAGATATGTTCCGTTGGCTGCTGGCTATCTGCACCTGTTGAAAAGTTTCTAAAATATTCCATATTGAAATAAACAGAATATTAATTTTATCTTATTATCATATTAATAACACTAATATATTAATACCATATTAATATAACATAATATACCCTACAAATGTCTGAATGCACATGCAATTTAAAATTCACTCGCTATAAACTTTTACAGATAACAAAAAGTATATCATAGACCAAAGCGATGCATCAGGACGAGTTCTTTCAGATGCCGTCTTAAAATCATCTGCCAAGTGATATTTACTATCTCAAAAAGCAATTTCCGGAAATTCAAGCCGTTTGATGTACTTGTACTACCAGATTTGATGCCCTACTAGGCCTTGCAGTCACCAGAAATTACAGAAAATGGCCTGAAAACGTCCTATTTCACCCATCAAGTAAGAATACAACATTACAAATTTCTTTTTTTTTCGGAATTTCCGATAATATTTTGACTAAGGTGCCCACGGCCACAGATTCCATGTTCACCCAAAAATTCGGTTTGGGCGAACTTCGAAATCGACGCCGTTTGTAACGATTTGGCTATTAAAGCCATTCATGCATATGTACCATTGTGCAGTAGTGTCCCATGCGCAATGTCCACATGTGCAGTGTCCCAAGAACATGAATAATGAAGTATCACGAAGGTTGTGAAAATGATGTTTCCGGGCACAGCCTACGTGCTCCGTGACAGCAAAGAGTGGCTTGTAATAGGTGTTCGACTGCACCGCCATGCCAATGATGCTCTGCAGTGGAAAGAAAGCATAATTGTATTTCTTGTTGTGGTGTTAGCATGGTGGAATATGATCAGATTGCATCGTTGTCATGTTTAATGGCATTCAGTACGAGTTGTAAGTAACCAAGTAAGTAAGTAAGTTGTAAGTAAATGTTCTGAAGTAAATCGACGCAGTTACGCGGAAATAAGCAACTGCACTATGATGATAAAAAAATGTTCAACCCTTGTTAAGGAAGATACAAGAACTGAATTGGAGAGCTACAAATGTGTGGGTTGAAAAAAACAAATTCACATCATCTGAAGTTTCCCATCGTTGTTCTATTGTGCACTTCTCAGTACAGGGCAGTAATGCGCAATAATGTGCAGTATATGCGGGGAGTGCCCAAAACATGAGCAATGAACCCACAGGAAGCTTGTGAAAATGTTTGTTTTCGGGGACCCGCTATGTATATAGCGTGACAAAAACGCGTATGTTTGCATTACGATACAGATTAGACTGTAGTCCATGTAGGTGTTGGTTGGTTATTGGTATTACGACACGTCGACCGTTGCGTCATGTAGCGTCGCCAATCTCTCACGCCGATTGGTCGTGGGCGAAGAGTAGCGACAGGTGAGACTCGAACCCACAACCTTTCGATTGTGAGACGAGCAGTCCATGTAAGTGATGCCTACAGGTAGATTGAAGGCATAATTGGTCGTCCCTTTGTGAAGCTAGCATGGTTGAACATGGTCAGATGTTTCTATTACCAGACCACCAGATGTTCCGAAGTAAAATTATGTCGTCAAACGTAGATATGCTTATGGATGACCTATAGGTAATGGGCGACCTTGAAGTTTGTGAAATCGATTAATGCAAACTATAAGACTCACATTAATAATTTTGGGATATTTTTTGTTAAGCAAACGTTTTCATATCACCCGTTATTATTTCATTGCTCGATCCTTGTCCAATAGGAGAAAACGTACTCGGAATCCGTGCGTTCCGAAAATCGCGAAATCATAGAAAGCCATGGGATACGGATGCCTGTATGGGATATTTAAAAGCAAAACTTTTTTATATGGCAGCCAAAGCATGCCTGTTGCCGACAGACACTGCATGTCGCGCTGTGGTCTGCCGTTCGCGGGCAGCCGCGACATCGGGCTGGACACCGCATGTCCAGCGACGACGTGCTTGCTCGACCTGTGGGGCGTCCCCGTCGCGTCGCTCATATTTGTTCTGCGTATTTGCTGAACGCCGACCGCGGCGCAGGTGCGGGGTGTTTATGCGACCCGTTGACTCTTTTACACTGCATGTCGTGCTGTGGCCTGCCGTTCGCGGACAGCCGCGACATCGGGCTGGACACCGCATGTCCAGCCACAACGTGTTTGCTCGACCTGTGGGGCGTCCCCGTCGCGTCGCCCGCATTTGTTCTGCCTATTTGTTGAACGCCGGCCGCGGCGCAGGTGCGGGGTGTTATGCGACCCGTGACCCCTTTCTCTCCTTGTCTCAGCTGGCCCTTACCTTCATATATAAGCGGCGCGTCTACATAGAAATGAGTACTTTGAGCAAGTGTTGAAGTGATAAGTGGAACAGTGAGTGATCAGTAGAAGTGAATTGAGGAACCACGCGCAGCACTGCTCGTCACGGCTGGGTCACCGTGCCTGACTCTGTTTTTCCTGCTTTCTTTCCACGTTTTTCGTACTCCTTCATTTCCTAATGCCACTGCTCTCTTGAATTGGAGGGTTCCTTCACTCTTTAATTGGAGTGCTCTTATCTAGGTTCTCGCCCTCTTAAATTGGAGGGTTCCTTCACTCTTGAATTGGAGTGCTCTTATCTAGGTCCTTGCCCTCTTGAATTGGAGGGTTCCTTCACTCTTGAATTGGAGTGTTCTTGATTAGGCCACTGCTCTCTTGAATTGTAGAGTTCCTTTGTCTCCCTTGAATTTGGGAGCTCTAACCTACAACCTCTATTATTACGTCCACCTTTATTTAGGTTACTTCGATTATTTCTTTACATTCTCCCATCACACATCTTTCCGACCTCTCATATTGCAATTATCTGTTCCTATTCCTATTGTTATTCAAATAATTTCCCTTCACATGTTATTCCCGCTTACTTCTCCCTCGCGCTCTCTTCTATACCACTCTCTTTAGGTCTCTTGGCCATTCTACCCAATGCTGCAGGGCGCCACCCACATATATACAGTCCACTATGAGCGGTTGAACACGGCGTCCGCAACAATGCCCGTTTGTATTCCAGCTGTCAAATTTATCAATTTCAATGGGGTAGGGGTCACAGAAAGTCATTACGTCACGAGGTCAAACGTAAGAAATGTTCATATTTTATCAAGGATATGTTTTATTTAATCATTTCTCTTCTCAAAGATGCATAATATATGACCCTTTCTATTCATTATCGATGAGATATCTATCACCAAAGATACAAAGGTAGTGATTAAGTTATACGGCACCAAAATCAGCCCGGCTCAAATTCCTAAATCAGCTAAAGCTGCCCTACTAAGAAGTGCTACTAAAGATGTCCCGAAAAGCGTCGTCAAGGCGGCCGCTTTCACGAATCCACAGTTGGTGCACAGTGGATGGAGCGTTCCACAGCTGGTGCACAGCAGCTGGATCATTCATCGGCTGTTGGCGACTATAGCTTGCCAAATTATTGCAAAATATTAAAAGTTGACTCATGTACGTAAACGTAATAGATCACGCCAAGTCGACAAGGTGCGCTCTCCATGGCGAGAACCGAACGTGTTACAACGGCAGGAGAAACCGCGGTAGTTCAGAAAGCGCCCAATGAAAATACTGACCTGGGTATAGCGACCCAAGTATGTCATGGAAGGGATCAAACGTGGCTACGACGGCAAAAGCGGACGTTTGATAGTGTTCCAGTTGCTCTGTTGCCTATCTTGCCTGTATTGTTTTGAAAGCTAAGTAGTTCCCCTGTGAATTGCTATCAATAATCAATCAACTATCGCCTCACACTGTGCGCACAGTCATACGGACCCATCTGGTCCTGCTTTGTAAGCCAATGACCCTACGTGACTTAGCATGTTTACTTACCGACGGAATTACGTGCAAAATACCAGATTATTGCGTATCTTTATTATTTGCTAGAAATTGCAGCGTGTGTGACTTCTTTCCATAATCAGTTTGACGTGGCTTACGACAGAACAACTTTGATGGTATTTCACAGTTAAAATTCCGTGTTTGGAGCAATTGACGTTAACCTTAGACTTTCAATGGAAGCACGAAGCCGAACGGATCAGATAATGTGATCAACTGCCTGCCTGTCGGTTTTAACTTGGCGCAAACACGTTTGATGGAATGTAGCTTTTATCTGAGGCTCATTCGCTGGAACACTGCAATGAAACTTTGTTTGCGTAGGAGTTCTTTGCATGCTATTTGACGACACAAATGAGATATGTGGCCACACGTTCGTATCAATATTAATTGAGAGCATTCTGGATCACATTTTTGTCTAGTGTGCGTGTCCTATTACTTGGTCTTGCATGTCATGGCACTGTACCTCAATGCGTATTTTCGTACAGTGTAGGTGCATCCCATTCCCAACAAATTGTGAGAGGGACATTACACACACGGAAATACTATTGAAGGAAGCATGTCGCGCAGCGCTCCAGGGAACACAGCCATGCGCTGAAGCCGTAACACAAGCTTTGTCGATACCGATCTCAAAAGTTTATCCTGATTACAACCGAGCTAGCTGACTGCTGATATCAGAGCATACGTGGAAGCCGGCGGCGCTGGAAGCCAGCATTATACAGCACGTACTCGGAGCTATGTTACTCTTCCGGTACAAATATGATCGGCAATAATTGCTTAAGTCACAACATTAGAACGTTACATGCGATCGGCATGAAAGATACGTCCAGTGTTAACTCCGTGGGCTGTTGGGACAGCTATGAGCTCGCCGAACGAGTTGTTGGGAAGGTGTGTGTGAGTGGTGGAGGTTAAAGAGATCTTCCTACGCTTGGTTCAATCTCGTGTATGTCCCAATTACGATCGCTAGTTAGGTGAAACTTTTGCACCCTGAAATGAACTCGGGATTACACGGAAATGCCAAGCTTCAAGCTAGGCATGTGATAGTGATGTTATGAATCTTATTGGCGTGGTGTATTGCATGGCGTACATAAACTTTACACCGTGTGCTATCTTGAAAGAATATGTAGACTATTCATCAAAGTAAACTGGGAGTGTCTCTTTTAGCCATGCATCAATTGTATCCAAGTTCCATTGGGGTTGGGTGTGACACTCGGATATCGCGCTGTTGTGGTGGCTCGGAATGGATCATTGTATTTCACTACAGATATGTTTCCTCTATGACAACAATACATATACGACCAAAAGCATGTCTCATGCTCGAATTTCCACGCAGATTGGATCTCGCGATACGTCACGCGATGAATCACGTGAAGGGCAAGGCAACGCGATGAATTAAGCGATAATGGGGGGACGACTCAGGAGGGATCACAATTTTAAACAAACGATAGCAACATCCTAACAATCGAGATATGTGAAGAATATTAAATAAATTTTAGAGTAAATTGATGCAGAAAACATAGAACCAGTCCAAAAATTAAAGCAAATATAAACAATTCCGTCATTCATAAACTTTGTTTGAATTGTATTGATTTCCTTATGATTGTTTAGGTGTAACAACAGGCTCCCATCACCTTGCGAATGTGTTCTTATCCTGTCGATGATAGTTGGGCATGCACCAATGGCTGACGTGCATGCTCCAATCAGGATGGACCCCCCCTTAACAACTCCTACAACCCTTCCGTGCTACAACTCTCCCAATCAGGATGGATCCCTCCTCTTAGCAACTCCTACAACCTTTCCATGCTCCATCATGGGTGGGCCCCTCCTCTTAGCAAACCTAGAACTTTCTCAATGTCTTTTATCATTTCAATGGCAGATGTCACAGTGGTGTGGTGCAATTCATGTCGTCGTCGATGGGCACACAAACAGCCATCATGGCAGTGGAAGTGTGTGCATTTGACGCAATGCAATACGAAGCGGGGTGAAGCAAATATTGAAGTAAAGCTGGCTTGGCCATGACTTGACTTTGCAATATTGAAACGGCTTCCTTGCTTCGTTCGAAATGGTTCCTCTGATTACCTGATGGGCCACAAAGGTTGATCAATTTGCTTACTCATAGTTAAAGCTTGCAGACTGAACCCACCGACGAAAATGTAGACATGTTTTCAATGTTATTAAACTTCAATTCTCATAAGGAATTAATCAGCTTGTACTTTCGGCCCGACTGCTCCCAGGCTATTGATGGCAAAGCGTTTTCTTTTCTCCGGGCAGTCGGTTCCGGAAATGGCGAGCGATGTGATCAAGCACTTCCCATAGCTTGCTACCAGTGCGTGGTCTGACAGACCGTCACGTGTTCGAGAAGGGCGGCGGCAGTGGTGGTGCAGGATGCAGGCGCCACCCGTACCGCGATGCTGCCGGCCATACACCGGGCCCGCCCGTCCGGCAGGACGGCACGTCACCAGCTGACTGTCAAGATGGGAGGTGGACTGGCCACTGTCAAGACCGGCTCTCCCGGCACGCTATAAGAAGGGGTGCCCCGGTTTACTTCTGCACTGTTCGCCCTTCCTACAGTAAGCATGAGGATCTTGGTAAGTCCGAAGGCGAGGTTGTTTGGAAAAAAATATGGTAGTACTGTTGCTGAGCCTGCACACATAAAGCCGGAATTTCGTTTGACCCACTATTATTTTGTGTTTATTATGTATGTATATATACGTATATATATATATATATATATATATATATATATATATATATATATATATATATAGATATATATGTTTATCGATGTAATTATACAACGAAAACTTACCATATGATATTTCACAATCAAGGAATGCGAAGCGCGAGCAGCATGCTTCACCATTTGTTTGTCGATGCAATAACCAAATGTGTGCTGATTCATTTTGTTCCACACTTAATACGAGTCATGGCTTGCTCATTCTTGAACTTGCAACCAAAACTGAACTCACCATTTTACCGTAAGATAAGAATGTTATTTTTTCGACCCAATTTACTATTCAACGACCATTCCCTCCGCAAGCTGCAAAACAGTTTTTCCCAAGCTACTCGGTGGCACTTATCCGGTGCAAAATTATAATTGTGCACATTAAGCACAATCTGATTTGATGTGATTTTACCTTATCTGACCCTATGTCTTTGCGTTGTCGTTTGAAATTAGTTGTACACATATTTGCATAATCACTCGCTATACTACGATGTTCGTTTGGCGTCTATATCCTCTAATAACGGTGTAAGACTAACCAGTTGAATTTACCAGTGCATTCCAGATAATTGTATATTTGGCCAACCTTACCTGTTCTTACACCAGGCGGCCACTGGTTGACTAATTAGGACAACATTTCGGATTTTCACATTTGAGATTGATTAATGGAAGAAAACATTTGTAGAAAAATCACCATTCCTCTTCTGTCGCCATCGCGGGCTATTCTTCCGCGAGCAACATGCAGATGGTGGAACCGTGGCGTCAGTTCACCTAGGGGCTAAGTAGCATCGCGGCATTCGCGCCCATCGGCTGACACAGCTGGAAAGTACTCACGGTAGAAGATGAATAGCATACATTTGGCTTGCACCATAGTCTCACGATATGAGAGTCAAGCTTTGTTCTCCTGACGTGTGCGCAATAGTATACACAGCAGTATGCACCCTAGCAAGCGATCGGTGAGTGGATGTTCTTCGCGAGACAGCTTCTGAATGTAAATTCGTCAATGAAATACGCCATTGGGGATGCTGGGACAGCGAGGGCCGAAGCTCAGCTGTGTAACTACAGGGCTGCGAGCATATGGTCGGGAATAATAGCAGGCAGAACACTTCTGCGCCTCCCGCAGGGGGGTCTCAGGGAAGTCCGCGGAGACATGAACTCATCGCATCCAATTTCGCCGTCACTGCAGACAGAATAAATATAACCAAATTCCGACAATCGACACAATGCGTTCAAATTTGATGTTCCAGCACCATACTCGGCAGAAGAGACCGCCATCGGAAACAGTTCTTACCGTTTCGACATAAGCGTGTTGAAAGCGGAGCCATTTCAGCCAAGATTGCTTGCATTCTTGCCAAACTTTGCTCCCCTGACGAGTAGTGTGAGCGAATATTACACTGTAGTGAACTATGTCGAATTATCCAGATAGCATACGAGGGAATGGTATGGCATGTTGCCGACAATCTGGCAGCTATTCTGCTCAATTGATGCCCCGAGAATCGCTCAGCACGGCATTTTCTACTGCATTATTGAAGGAGGTGTTCGATTTTTTCCAAACAATATTGAGGTGGTACCTGAAAGCAATGTTCTAAATGGAGTTTTTGCTGACGGTAACAACGATTTAACCGTCGAAATAATCAGTTTCACGTTCATCAGTTTTTGAAGCGTTTTGCAGCCAATATATCGCGGGGACCAGGTAGGTATACCCTCGTTGAATTATGCATACCTTGTGTTGTTTGCCTTCGATCCCTGCTCAGTGCTAAATTTATGTCAGCCAAAGTTAGGACAGCCAGATTTACTCAACATTTATGACAGCCAGTGTTGTTCTAAATATCTGCTTTCACGCAGCTACTGCATAGCATTTGACAGACGGACCCGCCTATATAAGGCAGCGTTTAACACTTTTTAAACTAAATTAGTAGCAGCGTTCCTGGGCTCCCTTTATTCATGGTAATTGTTCCACCTACGTTGCATGATCAGCATAAGTGTACCAATAACCGGTATATTTAGATGTAGAATAATACAAAATATAAACAATCGCCATCTTTATATACCACATAGCGTGCGTTGGATACCAATCACATCAACGCACGCGGTTGTCATGACAATGCTCCCATACGCGTGTTGTTTGCAGGGACGGGTTGTTCTGCTGAGCAACACGATGTACCGGTGACGGATTGTGCCGCAAATTGCTGTCGGCTGGTCATCGTGGCCCATGATTGTGTATGAAAACAATGTACACTTTTGGCCACAGCTTCTCGAATAGTTCCGGCTCTCCCGTGCTGAACCTCTCGTGTCCACGTGATTGAAACACCTAGATCCTGAGAAATACATCGCGCTCCGCGGGAGGAAATTCAGGGTGACAAGAAAATCACCAGCTCAAATGCCGGTTGTAGAAAAGTGGCGACATTCGCTGGGGATGGAATGCATATAACGATATGTATTGCTGTCAATCATTTCCGCTCTGCAAACGCTCTGCTTTTCCAATTCTTGAGTGGGCACAACTTGTTCAAACATAACACCCCTCCCCCCTCCATCCACCAGTTGGTTGGATGTATCTGCCTTTGATCTCAGAGCCCAGATCCTAGCAGCATTTCGGCCCATGTATTAAATTCAAAGTATTACGAGGTTCAGGATAATGTTTAAAAATGGCGACTTCTCAATGGACATACAAATTGCCTTCCGAACTGGAGAATAAATTGAGAAGTACCTTATGCAGAGCGGTTTAGCTATTTGCTTCAGCTAAACATGCAATTTATTTTCATGAGGAGACATTGAAAATAGCTTTATGTAGACCGAAAGTAAGACAAAAAACGAGATATTTTTCTTAAAGATAAAAGTATCACGCCATGCAGGGTTTAATGTGCTCGAACGTTCCAACTGAACTCCAGAAGTAAACACCACTATATATCGCTCCAATCGTCATGGACTATATATTATCCAATCGTCCAATCGTGTTGTGTAATCGTCATACATAGCCGCGGTTTCAAAAGAAAGAATGACAGGGACCATGAAAGGCGAAACTCGGATTCCTCCCCTCAGTGCCCAGGTTGTTTCTGGACACGTTTCTGGATGCAGAATATCAGAAGAAAGTCAAGCGAAAGTTACATTCACGGCGAAACGTACCGTGTGAACTTACGGAGAATAAGACGGGCCTGTGCTGCTTTTGCAATGGTGGTTCGTATCATTTTGAAATGTGGCATGCTCCATCAATGTACCCACAAATATTTTCAGCATCGGTCCGATCTGTATCGAACCACAATCAAATTGTCTCTGAGGATGCAACGCTTTAATGTAGTTTCTAAGTAGTTAGAACGGGCATAATTATTTGCATAGTGAAGATGTATACAAATTAATCCAGGTGGTATATTTGTGGGGCTTGGTTGGTTATTAGAGTGTTAGGGCGCATCAACTGCATTGGTTATACAGCCCCCATTGTGGGGCTTGCTTTTCCTCTAAACTACAGCAGTTTATTTTTGTCAAAATCATTGATTGATTTGCGTTGGTACCAAAGGTGACAGGTTTCACATCGATGACATTGTAGACAAAGTTTAGCAGTCGTGCAGAAACTAACCACGAAACGCAACTTGAGCAATTTATATCAGCTGGACGAATTTATATATGTCTCCTGTAGATGACTCCGTTCTGTAGTCACCTACGTATCAAATTTTCATGTCACTAAATTGCAAGCGATTTCATCCAAGAAGTTTTTTTTTGGGGTTTAGCTTCATGCTCTTAATGTCCATGTCCATGATACAAATTCTCTAATATCCATGAATTCAATTTAACGAGAAGACAAAATTATGCCATAGCAGACCAATTGGCTTAATATGATCCACGTAAATGTGGGTAAATAGCAAAATATCGCACATGGAATATATCATGTGTGGTCACTGGCAACGAAATTAAGTAGCATATCATGACACGACAATCTGATTAGGGTACATAACATTATAATTACATGAGAACGGTTCCATGAGATTACCTTGCAATTAAGTAAGATTACAGGCCAGACCAAACGGATTTCGTTCGGTTGTATTAGCTTAGATTCAATGGGTTTGGTCTGTACCTTCATGTACTCTTGATTGATGGCTTGGTATGTAGTAGGTGTCTAAATTACAGGACGTGGCACTTAGCCTGGATTGATCTAGTCAATGTATTGTTGTATTGTTCGGTTCGATCTGTTCAGTTGGATTGACCTGCTGCTAGCTGGCAAAAGCTGATTTGATCTGATTTGGTCGGCTTGGTGCATTTTATTAAGCTGACCTACTCCAATCAAATATTACATCGACATCACACGTAGGTATATGACATCGATATCACGTTTGAGTTCCCTCCGCTGTGGTATCACTTTGTGCACAACTTATTGCTCCGAGCTCAATGTCTCTCGTGCTCACAAGACTTCGCTACGTTTCTCAGGTCGCAGCTACCCTGGCTGTGGTGACAACCGCTGCACCGGTCTGCGTCCAAGTATGCAGTGACCTACCCGCCTCGAGGGCCGGTGTGGCATACCAAGCCCAGAGCTATGCGGCCCCAGCCGTATTGCCTGTGATAGCAGATGCGAAAATCGATTCCATCAAAGTGGATGCCAAAACAATCCAGTTGGGTGATCTGGGGACTGCTCCTATCACGGGCAACCGGGGTGCTTTTGCTTACTCCTATGGTGTCCTTGCGACTGGCTTCGCCCCGGCTGTCTCTGTGGCATACTCTGCACCGGCTGCCGTGTCTGTCAAGGCTCAGGCACCTGTTGACCTCAAGACTATCAAAGTGGACAGCATCAAACCTGTTCCATTCTCGCTAAATCGGGCAGCTTTTTCATATTCCACCGGCTTTGCAGCCGCTGCCCCTGCTATCACATACACTGCCCCGGCTGCCATTGCCGTGAAAGCCACTGCTCCTGTCCAGCTCAAGACTATCAAAGTGGGCAGCATCAAACCTGTTCCATTCTCGCTAAATCGGGCAGCTTTTTCATATTCCACCGGCTTTGCAGCAGCTGCCCCTGCTATCACATACACTGCCCCGGCTGCCGTCGCCGTGAAAGCTGCTGTTCCTGTCGAACTCAAGACCGTCAAGGTGGATGAGGTCAAGGCTGCCCTTGCTCCTGTTGCCTATGCTGCGCCGGCCGTCGCCTACGCCGCTCCCGCTGCCGTCGCTGTCAAGACTGCCCCTGTCGTCACCTACGCTGCTGCCCCCACCGTGATCCGTCATGAGGTTGAGATCCCCATCACCAAGACGGTGCACTACGCCGATAGACCTGTTGTCACTGGCTACACCACCACTATTCACAAGCCCACCATCTTTGCCCCGCCCATCGCCGCCCCTAGGACCCTGATTGGCAAGACCATCACCAACCCGGCCACCCTGTCCGTCAGCAAGTACGCCGCTGAGGTCAAGACCATCAACCACGTGCCCCAGCCGTACGCTGTGCCGTACGACGTGCCTGTGCCGTACGCCGTGCCGACTCCTGTGCACACCGCCCCCATTCACATCAAGAAGCGCGTGTATGCCGCTCCCGCCATCGCCCCGGTCGTGTATGCCGCCCCGGCTGTTACTGTGGGGACCTCCGTATTGTCGAGGCTGGGATATGCCGCTCAGTCCAATCTCTGCACATTGAACTGCAAGTCTGTCACCCCCGCTGGCCAATTCAAGTCTTCAGTTGCATACTCTGCTCCCGCAGTTGAGGTCAAGTCCTCAGCTTTGCTTTCTGCTCCGGCTGTTGAGCTTAAGCCAGCACTCGGGTACGCCGGTTTTCCACGTGGTTGCGTCCGCCTTTATAGCTGCCTTTCGGCCTCTCTGAGGAAGGCGAACGATGGCACTGCGAAGACGGCCAGCAGCTAGAACCTGATGTGTAGACGTGCCTAGAGCTGCACATTGGAGTCATAGAACTGCATTCATTGTCTTCGCATGAGCACCCACCTTGATGGATGAAAAATGTTTTCTCCAGTCTCCTGAATTGGCCGAACACCGGAATCCTGAGAAGGCGTACTTTTGTTGCAGTTATTTTCCCGGTGGACGCCTACAAAATAAGCCTACGCACTAAAGTTGCTGTATGCCAAGTGAATAAACTACTTTGTGTGTTCTGAAACTAGCGATTGTGTACCGTTTACCAACCGAGGTGGGGGTGACTGCCAGCGCTTCTTCTTTGAAACATGTGAAACTGGCGCACGAAAGCGCGCGACCGGATGACTTCACCATCTCTATGGGTGGTACACAGATAGAGCCTGTGGCTAACAAAGAGGTCACAGGAGTCACTGTGGACTGCAACCTTGCCTGGGAATGCATGTCGCTGCAACTTGCAGGAATTGCAGAATGAATCATCTGTTACCCGGGCGACCGTCGGCCGGCGCGCCGGCTGGTAGGTCGACTTTGCACCCCCGCAGTTCCTATATTAACCAATGGATTTCTAACAGTTTTATTGCATATAACGGGCTGATCAATTTTTTCCAAAGTCACAAGATTTGATTACCCTATCCCTGCCCCCGTTTGTGAGATATCGTCGGAAAACAGGAAGGATGAA
Organism: Ashinkailepas kermadecensis; assembly: GCA_034440615.1. NCBI lineage: Eukaryota > Metazoa > Arthropoda > Thecostraca > Neolepadidae > Ashinkailepas > Ashinkailepas kermadecensis. Next base: position 105,221 of record JAOTOM010003263.1, read on the forward strand.
TTCCACCCCTACGCCTCCGGTACGCGTGTTAACGCGCGAGTCATTTGGGGGTGCGGGTGGGGAGGGTCCTCCTGGTTTCTCTGTCATAACAGCCAAACCGAATGCGACAGCAGCTTGAGACTTTCAGTGTCTTCAAATGGACACATAGTAAAAACATGGTAAGTGAAAAAAATAAGCATACAAGTATAAAAATTGACCTAAAGGTCATCTTAGTTCTTGTTCTAATGACGTCATAAAGTCGTTTGTAGACCTTGTTTTTAACGTCTCAAATGATTGCTTGTTGTTATGAGATACAATCGGACTAACGTATACTGACATATCAATGCAGGTGCAGTTAGTGTATCATAGGTCATTTTGTTACCGTTTAGGTGATCTAGGTCATTCTGAGTCATTTTGATATTATTCATTTCATTCAAATATAGTGACCGCTTAGGACTGGAAAATATGTTCAAATTGGTATCCGATATGTCGATTTCATAGCAAAGACATCCTGCCCTGTGGGGTTATCATAGATGAAGCATACATATATCTGTTTTGAGGTAAAATGCCAGGTCATGTTAAATGGCATCACAAACTCGATCTCAGGTATTGCCTTTACCGCCTGAAACGGCTGGTTGTTGTCATCCGACACAATCTAACACTGGCAGGTCAATCCGGCTGTGATTATTCCAGAGAGGTCAGTGTCAACCGCGTGAATTCAAGTAGAGCATAATAGGTACGACAGAACATGAGGGAGATAATTTTGTGGTATAAACGAAGGTGTAGATCAGTTTTTTTAACTCTTCGTAGAAATGGAGCCTATAAACATGTAACACATTGCACACTGCACCACAATGACAATTTGGCATCTTTTCCCCAGATGACGTCACTTCACCAGAGGACGACAAGTTTAGGTTGCGTAATTATTGGCATTTAATGCATGCATCGACCAAATGCCTAAGTTTTATGTTCCTCTAATGACCTTGCTTACAGTAAAAATGCGCACCCTTGGAGTTAGTAAAATATCTCCACTCGACATGACCTGCAACCTCATAGGCGTTATGCCAGATTATTCTGATAGTAAAATTCCGTAGCATATATCAATGTTTATGTCAGCTGTTCAAGATACCTGCGAAAATGTGTCCTAGCAAATGGATTGCATTGCATGCTTAATCAAAACAGCAATTTGACCTCTTGCCCGAAGTGACCTTACTTGACCTTACTTGCCAGAAAGTGCTTACATGGACAATTTTAAGTACACACTGCATGTATTGAACCACAACTGATATTTTATATTATCCTAATGCCCTGGTTTCCGCTAAGGCATAAGTTCTCCAAAACAGTCATATCTTTTCACTTGACATGACCTTTGACACCACCAGCAACCTCCAGATAAACAAAAATATTTATATCGATTAAAGTTCCATCGAAAGTCGTTTGAATCGGCGTAATCGGTTTAGTGGTGCCGAAGATGCAAGGGGCACCCCCCACACCCCAGTGGCTCGTGTGGGTGCAAATATCACAATGACTGCCGGGTTAACCCTTTCCGGTAAAATCCTCATCCCCGTCTCAGGGGTGATACCCCCTATAATCTCAAAACTAGGCATCGCACGAAAACGAAAGAGGTATCATTGGAAAGCGCTCGACGAGTAGGGCCAGAAACTACCCCCAAAATTGTATCCCCCCAAAAATGACGTTACTAGGGGGTTCCGTTTTCACGACTGATATTATGTTTTTGGCTCTGGGGAGTTCATTTTGGGGGAGATTTGACAAACAAAAATTATTTGGTAATCAGAAAAGGAACGCGAAGCCGACCAGGCCCCAAAAAAATTCCACCCCAAAATCACAATGTTAAGTTCTTGAAAACTCAAAAGTTTGAGTTTTCAATTATCTTTTATTTGTATTTTTGTAATGGGTTGAGCGGACAGCAAAGCATTGTTTGAAGTCAACTTGCTCTCATAAAATGCTTGCTTTAGCCAGAATCTTCGATTTTATTCCTTATGGGTGAATTTGCAAAACGGATAAATAATCAAAAACGAAAACAAATCAAAAATTCCTCTGGTGCGTTTTGTTCCATCCCTAAAGATAAACAAACGCTGAAAGTTTCATTCAAATATCTTTATCCGTTAAAGCGTGACGACTGGTTGAACGTTTCTGAAGGTGACCTCACTTGACCTTGACTAATTCGTTGACCCTAGATCACCTGGCCTCAACATTTTCACACAGCATGCCAAATTGATGTGGGAAAAGGTATGCAAAATTTCGGCGCGCTGCCGCGCGCCGTTCTTTCACTATCGGCGGAAAACCTTAAGGGGGGCGCCTATCACCCCCTCCCCACCGAGGGTTAAGAGACCGTCGCAATCAGCTCCCGTAGCAGCAGTGACAAAACTACCACTGGTGGCGCTCGTTGTGCCGCTGGCCGCGTCCAGCCGTATCGCGATTAGTTGTGTCGACTACATCGAATCAACGCGAATTCGATCCATTTTTTTTGTATGTTTCTATAAAGTAGTCATGTATCCCTATGCACTTATGATTTCCGGTCACACCCCGGACACAGATGATGGCACAAGTGTTCATTTTAATGGCAAGCAAACAGACACGACGGCTTTGATAACGAGCGATCAGTGCGCACGCGCATGTGACATCACAAGCCTGCCCATCGCCCAACAACTCTGGAAGGAAATCAAGTGAGCAAAGTGTGGTCCGGCTGTTTGACCGGACATTTTTCGGCCCGGTCGAAGTGTGAACCGGGCTTAAAACGCTGACCCGACACCGACCACTGCACTGGCTGATCGCAGCAGCCGACAGCAGCGGCGACCTACTCTGATGCGTGGCACTGACCCAGCCGGCGGTGGGTGAAGAGAACGGCGCAGGAATAATGTGGGAACTCGTCCGCTGCCCCTCCCTCCGTTTCTCGGGATTGTATGCTGGCGGAGCTGCCATCTATCGGCGAACCCGCTGACTCGTAATTGCCGGATCCTGCATGGGGTATTGCCGCCAATCGACGGCTCGTGCGCCAGCTGAGTGGATGTCGTCCGCTGCGCATGCTCGGCAGCTTGCTTCTGGCTTAACAACGACCCGGTCACATTCATCACAGACAAACCACTCGAGCTGGGCGATTGCATATCAAAGGACCCAGCAAGGCCAACAGGGTTTTAGGTCTGGTATACAAGTATCACACTTCGCTAGCACCAGTTACCAGTTACCAGTATATTCGAAAATGGTCCAACATGTTGCGGCTTTTCACATTTTCACGTCAGGTGTGTAAAACATTGTGATATAAAATAAACACGGCTAAAAGTGGTCTAAAATAAGCACGGCTATACGTGGCAGTTCATTAGCATTCTCAATGGCACACATACATACATCAATCCATTGGACCAGCGCGCCCTTTCATTTCGTCGACAGTCGTCCATCCTACTATAGAAAAGCACACGACTGATCAGTATATAACAGTGCATCAGTACGTATCTACATTTATCTACCATCGCTTTCCTACGATTTCCTATAACTGAGGTAAAAGCTCACTTGAAGAAATCACCGAAAATCACAGAAAATCACGCAAAAGACGCAATGAAATCACGTATCATCTACGGATCGTAACGCGTCCCGAAGCGCTGTCCTAAAAGTCGGGTCACAGGGTTCAACGCCTATTGAATTGAGCAGCGCAACGCCACGATAGCATAGTCGGCGACGGCCGGCTTCCGTGCGAATTTGCGGTAGCGTCCACTGGTCAGCCTGTCGCGTGCCGTAGCCGTGTATTCTGTTGGCTCGCGGTCCGATGGTCCCACTGATGTACACCGGCTCGCCAGTTATAATTGCACGTTGCACAGCAGTCACAGTGTGGAAATCAGTTAGATGCTGTGCAGTATTCCACCCGAGTTGTCTAATTGCATCGGAAACATGATCATACCGTCGCCGTCCGGTTACGACTCGAGCGCAGAAATTCACTATTTTCTGCACTCTATGCACTTGGGTGATTCCACATGAACCGTAAACAGATAAACAGTATCGAACAACGGAAAGCACGAGCGCCTCGACGATAACCTTCAGGGCTGGAGCGGGTATCACGTGGCGGGCGTGACTGAGTGCAATCAGTATCCCAGTGCACTTCCGTGTGATGGTGTCTATGTGAGGCTGGTAGTTTAAATGTCTGTCAACCATTAGTCCTAGATTTTTGACAACACGTGTTTCTGTTATTGCTGAACCATTAAAATTTAGCGTTACAGGCGGGAGATTGCGCAACATTGCTGGCGTACCAAGGACGATCATTTGAGTTTTCTGTGCGTTAACCTTCAATCCGTTGTGGCAAAACCAGCGGAACACGGACTCCAGGGCTGCCTCCATGCGCACTATGATGTGCGGTAAATCTCGCTTCCTTCCACTGACCTGGATCTGTGTGTCATCACAGTATTGGACAATCGTTACATCGCCATGGACACACAGACTCAGGTCATTGGCGTATAACGAGAACAATGCAATTACAGAATGCGATGGGATTAATCACGTCAAGGGGATAAAGAGATCCTGTGAACATTAGAAGAACCTCCGTAGATTTCGGAGGGGCTCCATTAGGTCACGGACCATTTCAGGTCTCGTAGCAGCTCTTCTAACGCTTTGAGAACCATTGTAGAATACCTCGTGGCCCTGTAGGTCTCCCAGGGTCACAGTCAGGAGGCACCCTATAAGTCATTGAAGGCCCGCTGATCTTAGGAGTCTCCTGTAGTCCTTTGAAGGGAGCCCATAAGTCTACGATGAGCTCCAATGAGTCTGTAATGTCCTCGTCTGAGGCCGGGAAACCCCGCAAAGACTCATGGGCTCTTAACTTAAAACGTAAAGGTTAAAACTTAAAACTTAACAGTTTAATGGTGGTGGTGTCAGAAACCCATTTAGACCTACAAGCACATGGATCGCTTTGCATACTTTTGAAGGAAACTTGTCACTCCAATGGTAAATTATTGTCAGCCAAATGTTAAGTTAAAACTTCAGAGTGCCATTTCCCCACCCATCCACTCAACACATGTGTTTTCGGCCAGCAGGGCTCAGAATACAAAGTATGCCAACTACCTTTCTTGGGGGTGGGTGGAGACGGGGGAGAGGGGAGTCATTGACATTGGAGCTCTCAAAATATTGAGATCCCACGTCGCAAAGTTCTTGTTGTACTCCTGGTTGTGTCCCACATTCAGCATCTTCGACGGAATTTGTCTGTGATGTGCAAGTGTACGTATAATGTTCAGTCAGTAGGCAATTTTGTACGGCTAGATTCCTCCCTTTTTTTGGTGCTCCTTAATCGTGTTTTCTCGGATCGTTTCCGGGTGGACTAACGATAAATAAAGTGAGGCACGTGAAGTATTGCTTGAGGGCCTAAATGCACCTGTCACTAGCGTCGTCAATTTTTACCAATGCAAAATATCCCCTTAATTGTGGTTTCAGAAGCTGATTTGGTCAGATATAGTCTTTTTCAGTCCTTTGGTACCTCAGTACCAAGTACCTTTGGTTTCCGTGACACGTTAGACTTCCATAAAGAAGACGATCTAATCAACGCAATGGCCGTGTTCACTGAGTATCTTGGAACACCTATAGTAGGTTGCTTCTTGTAGAGTAGCTTTAGCTTAAGTCTGAGTTTGAGCTACATAGCTTTGGTAGTAGTCTAATGAATTCCCTGGAATCATTGTTGCCTGTTTGCCGGTGAGTGCACCTCAATTAATATTCGAGTAGCATTTTCTAACAAGCTTGGAACACATTCTTTCCTGTTTATCCGTACTCGTCTGACTCGCCAAGTTGCTTGCAAGGAACGTAATATTGCCCTACCAAACGTCGGCAGATCTAGAACTTTCAGAACTGAGCGGGATATGACAGAGGGTACGAGACGTTATCAGTGATTGTCTGTAGGTGTAGCCAGGTGACGTCAGGTGCTGCCACGCGCTGCTCAGGTCCGTTTTGTGAGGCAGATAGGTGCTGTCGAACATTGGCATATCACACTTACCTTCACCTCATGCTGCTGATCCAAAATTAGCTGAGGGGTTCATCTACACGGGTCCTACTAAGCTTTCCCTACCAAAGGCGTCCTCCAGAAAAACAGCTTTGCGAAAACGACAAAAACCTCGCATAAATCAGCATTCCCTGCCAAAATCACGCGATGTCTGTTCGATGTAACTGTTGACATCATGCGAACAATTCAGTTGGTTCGGTATTCTGTCGTGCTTGATCGACATGCACTGGTTCTCAGGCAGCTACAGTTGCATCGTAGCATGCATTTATACAGAGGGACAAGCTTGACGGGAAATTTTCAAATGCTCACCCAGACCCACAGCCGTCTCCCCTTCCAGTAAACCACACGAATCAAATAACTTCGAGGTTATATCACCACATGAGCACAGGCTTCCCGAAATGGTGGTTAATGACTTAGGAAACCCGCCGGCTAGACGACTGATGATGAAGGCGGCGGAAGACAGCATCAGACTGGAGGTTTTAGTCTTCCGAGCAGACAAAGCAGCTAGGCTTCAGACCAATGGCGACAGCTCTCAGGGCAATGGCAGAGGGGGCAGTGGCACTCCAAGGGCAGTCGTCCTCAGGCCAAAGGCTGAGATCTGCTATCTGATCAGTTCGGCTTCGTGCCTCCATTGAAAGTCCAATATTAGCATCAATTGCCCAAATCATATGCATTTGTAACTGTGAATTGTCATCAAAATTGTTCTGTGATAGGTCGGATGAAACTGATGATGGAAAGCCACATTTCCCCCCCCCCCCCCTAATGTCGACCCCTGTTTCGTATGCAGCAGCCTATCCTATTTGGCTACACGCACTATTACAGGTTCGATTGATATTGGGCTTTCCCATCGCCAGCTATTCAAAAGTTAGGACAGCCAGCTTAGGAATGCCTCAGGATGCTAATACATATGTCATTTGTCTGCTTGTTCAATACAGATGGTTGCATCCTGTTTTTTTTTGTTTGCAGATAGGCCACCACCAGTTATTAGTAGAAGTAGCTCCAGGAGCACCTCAGCTAGGTAGCAAGCTAGTAACATCAAGGAGCTCCTGGGGCCACAAAGTGAAATGTGTCATGAGGGGGAAAATGGAGAAGTTGGATCATGTACATACACATGCACAAGCACACAAACCTGCCTATGCCCACACATGAAACATGTACACCTACACATATTTCACATACATAGACACATGTGTACTCACATATCTATACAAATATACATACATACACATATACTAACATGCACATACGTAAACATACACACATGCACACATTTTGCAGTGTGCAAATGATCAAGGTTAATTTTGATCACCAGTTAATTTGTGATATATGAGCTAATGAAATGAACTCTGATAACTATTTTATATCTTGTTTCTTAATAGGCACATGATTGCAGGAAGGAAATTGTGTACCAATGATACTGTTCCAAGTTCTTGGTGCTATAAATGGTATGGAATGAAGTCTATAGGATTTCGATGAAAAAGGTACATGGAAATGTTCAACGTGCCTTAAATTACTTGGTGATGAGTACTGGAACATATTCATTATAGTGATTGGTAATGTTTGATTTAAAAATCTGTGAAGTAGTGATATGCTCTGTTCATGCACAATATGAGGGAACTTCAGAATGTTATATTTCACAAACAATTCATTTGTAGGGTATGCATAGTGCTGTTTATCTATCATTCTTAAAGCCCTTTTTTGTATTTTAACAATTCTGTCTAATCGTGTTGGAAAATTGTTTCCCCATATTAAAGCACAATAATTTAAATAGGGAAGAATCAAAGTATTATATAAGTATTTTAATTTACGACTTGTGATAAAGTATTTTGCTCTTCCCATTATTCCTAGATTTCTGCTAGTTTTTGTAGCAACATATGCTATGTGATACTTCCATGTTAATTTTTAATCAACTATTACACCAAGATATTTGATTTGCTGTTTCCTATGAACCTTTTGAGAATTTATTGCTATGTTTAAGTCAGCACTAGGCATACTGGAATAAATTTGGTAATTTGTTTTCTTGACATTCAATGATAATCTATTAGCTTGAAACCATTCAGTTATTCCTGTAACAATGCCATTTACTTTAATTTGTAGTTCCTTTATATTTGTAGCTTTTATCATGACAGCAGCATCATCAGCAAATAAGTAAAATGTTCCATCTAAAGAATTTCCCAAATCATTAATGTATATAAGGAAGAGTAATGGACCAAGTATGGAGCCCTGTGGAACTCCCATTGTGATGCATTCTGCATCAGAGATTATATCATTGATTTTTGTTTGCTGAGAACGATCTTTTAAGTATGAATGTAATATAATGAGTAGAGTTCCTGAGATTCCAATATGTTGGATCTTTTTTAGTAGAATGTCCATGCTCACAGTATCAAAGGCTTTTTTTCAAGCCAATATAGAGACCACAAGTAAGTTCTTTCTTTTCCAAAGATTTTGTAATTTCATCATAAATGTGAGCAATTGGCATGTAGGTGCTATGTTTTTTTTTCTAAATCCAAATTGGAGTGTACTGAGTATATTATTCAGTTCCAGATAAGACATGAGATAAGAATATACCATCTTTTCAAGGATTTTTGCAAATACTGGTAGCATAGAAATTGGCCTATAATTTGTGAATTTGTTCAGTTCTCCTGCCTTAAATATGGGGATAATTATGGCTTGTTTTAGTTGTTTAGGAAAAACTCCACTTCTCAGACAGAGGTTAAAGAAGTGGGTGATTTGCTTCAGGATAATTGTGTAAGTCAGTCAGATAGTTTTTGTACTAATGCCATCGGCCCCTCCTCCAACAGGGTTCAGTTACTTTATAATTGTTTCAACTTGGATTTCATTAGTGCACATGTCTTGTTCCCAAACAGCATAGTCATGCCCTGCAATGTATTCAATTGGATCTTTGTTAGAAGCAGTAGTCTTCTTTTCTAATTTGCTGCCGATGGTTAAAAAGAAATTATTGAAGGCATTAGGAATTCGTTCTGCTTGATATTCATTATCTTCTTCATCTAACATGGCTTCTGGGATTTTTTGTTTTGTTTTGTGTTTATTTATCAGCTCATGCAATATTTCCCAAGTTTTCTTACCATTTGATTTACTACAGTGAAGGGCATTTGAATAGTGTAGCTTCTTTGCTTCTCTGATTATCTTGATGAGGATGTTCCTGAATTGTTTGTATTGAACTTCATTATGTGGATTTGGATTTTTAATAAACTTCTTATATAGTCTGTTTTTTTCGATTTATGGAACATAATATGCCAGAGCTAATCCAAGCTTTCATGGGTGTTTTCCTCCTGCTTGGGATAATTTTCTTTGTAATAATCTGCATGCCATCATTGTATGCTGAGAGCAAATCACTGCATGCCATGTTTGGATCATTGTGTTGATGGAAATTATTCAATCTGAAGGCTAAATAGTCATTTAAGACATGGATTTGATTGTAATCAAGTATTTCTTTTGGATAATTTGACTTCTTTTGTTTTGCCTGGGCAGTTAATGTTACAAACACTGGAAAATGATCCGAAAGGTCTTCTATCAGTATACCTGATGAGGAAATGCATGAAAAATCATTTATGAAGATATTGTCCAATAAAGAACTAGTATTTTTTACCCGAGTAGCATTTGTGATTGAGGGCAGAAAACTATATGACAATAGTTGGTCTGAGAATCTCTCCACATTTCTGTCATTTTGTATATTTAGAAGATTGTAGTTGAAATCTCCTGTTATAATTGTAAGCTTCCTCTCATTCTCTATCATTTGTAGCATTTGTTCAGTGCTTTCAAGAAAATTATTGTGGGGGAAAGTTGGGGGACGATAAATCTGCAAATAATTATTGATCTAGTACTATTTTGAGACTCAAGTTTAATTTCAACAGCAGCAGCTTCATCAAGTTGATCTACAATATCTTTTCTTTCTCTTGATTCCAAACTATTGTGGATGTAAATTGCAGACCCCCCTCCTTCTCCATGCCTTCGACTTGCTGCATACATTTTGTAATTGCTCATTTTGAAGAGCTTTTCTGTATCTTTGCTAAGCCATGTTTCTGATAAACATACAGCTGACCAGTTGATTCCTGTTCTAGCTAAGAAGTTTTCTAATTCATCAAATTTGTTCTTGACAGACCTAACATTTAAGTGTATTATGGAAAACCCCCTGTGCACATCTGCTCTAAGCTTGTTTGGAAATACATAATCACATTGTCTTAGGGTGTTTTCACATTCAGAAAATTCATCTCCCAGTCCCTGTTTTAAATAGTTGAGAAAACTGGCCTGCACTTGATGTATGTCTCCGGTCGCTGTAATATTTCTTAAATGCCGACCTTACCTTGACTAGTTTTCTGTTTAACCTAAGTAAACTAGTTCCGATACCATTATATTCCTTGTTACCTTTTTCTGATTGGGACCCAGATTGGGGAGTCACGAGAGAAAAAGAAAAGAAAGAAAGAAAAATACATGTAAATCAAGGTGTTTTTGCAGTATATACATTTGTATTTAGGTATTCATTTCATTTCAGTTACGTACCGAGTCACATATGTTTTCACAATGTATTTTTTCCAAACACTTAAACATTCAACAATCATTTTTCATTTTTGTCGCCGTCTGGTTCAGCACACGGTTCTGTTCAGCATAGAGGGTGGCTTGTAAATAAAAAGCATCTAAATAAAATGGGTAATGGCTATGCGTTTTAATATAGCTATTAGGAAGTGATTTGAAAAGCAAAATGAAGTGGTGTTATTTCTTAAAGTCTTTTTAAAATAAAATTATTGAGGTTTATTAAAGTTATTAAAATTATTAAGTTTTGAGGTTATCTGATTGCAAAGCTGAATAATCTAATATATCTTGCAGTTTTACACATGGTTGTTACACATGCGCAATGTTTGTAAGCGAAAAGGAGTTTCATTGATGGAGTCTTCCAAGGTCGTATACAGGAGTGCTGTTTATACTCATTCATAGCCGTGATTGATTGGCTGAGTAGTAAATTAGGCAGTCCCTAGGTGTTGATACTAAATGTCCTGTTTAATTGTATGGTATCTAAGAATGATTTAAGGAATTATTTTCCTCCTAGGTAGTTGGGTGAGTGTCCACCTGATAAGGCTAAGATGTATTGGTATAAGTGAGCTTGCTATTGATGATGACTTAATATGTAATATTTCTGGTCACCCAGGTACCTACCTAGGGAGGTACGTGGTTGGTACATACTCAGGCACCTTCATCATGGAAGTATGGTAGAATGTATGTAATAAGATTGTAATGTGATGACAGAATAGATGCTGGAATAGGATAATGATAAGTATAAGTAGGTAGGTAGGTAGGTAAGGAGGTACTCACCTATCTAGTTGCATGATAAGAAATCCAGCCCACAGTCAACAGAACAAGGGTCCGAAGGTGGATCTGCATCCAGGTGAACATGGATGCCACTGCATACATGGATGTAAATAGGTATGCACATACACACAGATGCACATACATATACATACATGCATACACACACACACATACTCACACACATCCATACCCATGAGCACAGGAATCAATCCCAGTTAATAAATGCACATGTGCTATACTCATTTTTTTCGCATGCAGATGATGATGTGTGGACCACTCAACAGTGCAGCATCCAAAAGTAGACTATAACATGTCAATACAATGAGGATACACGATGAAGGACCTCTACATGGTAGATGATTGTATTGTTTAATGGTCAGCTTTTGTGGGTTGGTACCATTGTGTACTCTCTGTGTATATACTGCATACTATATGCTACTAGCTGAATGAGCTAGTATTTACTTACAACTCATTCTTGTAAGTTTCTCCATAATTTCACAAGTGCTTAGGAGTTTTGCACATGGCATCCCTGGTGTCTCAGATTAAAAAGCTTCTTTGAAGCAAGTCAGCTTGTGACTTCACCTTTCATTCACACACACATTCACTCTCCATGCTCCCACGTCATACCAATAGCGTCCCACATGCGTCCCAATCTCCAGCAAAGAATAACGCAACAATTGGATATTTTTGCAAGTAATTCCGTCGGTATGTAAGCGTGCTAAGTCACGTAGGGTCATTGCCCTACAAAGCAGGCCAAGTTATGTCTTTATCACTATACGCATAGTGTGATGCGATAGTTGATTGCTTATTTCTAACAATTCACAGGGGAAATACTTAGCTTTCAACACAATACAGGCAACATAGGCAACAGAACAATAGGAAACCTACCAAACGTCAGCTTTTGCCGTCGTAACCACGTTTGATCTCTACCATGACATGCTTGTGTCGCTTATCCTGGGCCAGTATTTTCACTGGGCGTTTTCTGAACTCCATGGCTTCTCCTGCCGTTGTAGCATGTTCGGTTCTTGCCATAGAGAGCGCACCTTGTCGACCTGGCGTGCTCTCTTACGTTTACGTGCACCAGTTCACTGTTGTCATGGCAAGCTATAGTCGCCAGCAGCCGATGAATGATCCAGCTGCTGCGCGCCAGCCGGGGACCGCTCCACCTGCTGTGTGCCACCTGTGGAACGCTCCACCTGCTGTGTGCCAGCTGTGGAACGCTCCACCTGCTGTGTGCCAGCTGTGGAACGCTCCACCTGCTGTGCACCAGCTGTGGAACGCTCCAGCTGCTGTGCACCAGCTGTGGAACGCTCCAGCTGCTGTGCACCAGCCGTGGACCGCTCCACCTGCTGTGTGCCAGCTGTGGTCTGCTGTAACTGCTATGCGCCAGCTGTGGTCTGCTCTAACTGCTATGCGCCAGCTGTGGTCTGCTCTAACTGCTATGCGCCAGCTGTGGTCCGCTCTAACTGCTATGCGCCAGCTGTGGTCTGCTCTAACTGCTATGCGCCAGCTGTGGTCTGCTCTAACTGCTATGCGCCAGCTGTGAAACTCTCCATCTGCTGTGCACCAGCTGTGGGTTCGTGAAAATTCCGTTTTCCCGAAGCTTTTCTAGACATTTGTAGTAGAACTACTTAGAAGGGCAGACTTAGCTGGTTTTTTAATGCGAGCTGGGCTTGGCAGCAGGCTGGTCGATATCCTGGGATAATTTGCGCCTAATGTTGGTACAGAATAACTTAATCACTATCTTATTGCCGTGCTTGGACACTTAATTTTTATGTTTCGCCGGAAACATCTGCATTGCCAAGTTATTTACCAGTACCGTAGCATTGTCTCGCTAAAAGTCGCCAGATATAGGAACTTGTGGTGTTGGACAGGATATGAGAGCTGGTATGAGGCCTGCCTCAGTGAGCAGCACCTAACGGCGCCTGTAGGTGCTGTTAGGTGCTGTCAGGTACTTCCATGTGCTGTTCGGACTTGCCTTGTCAAGGCAAGTATGTGCTGTTAAACAATATGATATCAAACTTAATTCGTCCTGAAAATATAAATCCTAAATCATTTAAGACTGTCCTATAGTACCATCCTAAGCGTGCCCTACTAAATGCGGTCTTCAGAAGAAAGCTACGTGACAATAGCTCATAACATAATTGGCATTATTAGGTTGGACCTGATATGTCCTGCTAAATATACGTGCTACGAGGTAAAGTAAGATGTAGATTACTTTGACGAAGCCAATGCAAAGCAGGAACGAAAACTGTTTAATATTTAATTTAGTATCTATTTAATATTTATTTGATTATTTAATTTAGCTGTTTAATGAAACTTTTCTTTAAAAAATTCATTGTGCAATCTTTCTGAATGTTCACAATTTAACATCTGGTAAACATCTACCATTATATTTCGCAGTGCATGCAACCACCATCACAGCTTGTTAATCTTCAGTAAAATACTTGCAGTGAAATTCCTGCTATGCGTTGCTCTTGCCTCTGTCGAGACTATCTGAACGTCATTCACATAGCTAGCATAGATGCAGTTTATTGAAAAAGTAATCCAGAGTAGAACCACCCACATGTTGACTTTCACCGGTGGCGACGCAACTATTCCCGGAGCTGCGCGAATCAGCTGACTTGGCGGTGAGCTGCCGCCTGAGCTCCACTCCTGTCGGGCCGCTGGGAGTTGGTGACGACGGCAGACAGTTGTCGACGCAGCCGGTGGTGAGGCCGACAGTGACAGACAGAGGCTGACGGCTTTAGTCCTATGTGCAGACCACACAGCTAGGCTTCGGACCAATGGCGCCAGCACGCCAGCCAATCGCAGCGGGGACAGCCGTTCTCAGGCCGAGTGGGAGTCCGGCTCCGAGGCCGACTACGGGAGAAGTCAGTCCGAAAGCAGCCCTCCTCAGGCCGATGGCGGGGGAAGTCAGTCCGAAAGCAGCCCTCCTCAGGCCGATGGCGGGGGAAGCCAGTCCGAAAGCAGCCCCCCTCAGGCCGATGGCAGGGGAAGTCAGTCCGAAAGCAGCCCCCCTCAGGCCGATGGCGGGGGAAGCCAGTCCGAAAGCAGCCCTCCTCAGGCCGATGGCGGGGGAAGCCAGTCCGAAAGCAGCCCTCCTCAGGCCGATGGCGGGGGCGGCAACAGCAGCAATAGCCGGGCCGGCATACACAGCAGGGGCGATGGCAGGAGCGGCATACACGCGCTTCTTGATGTGAACGGGGGCGGTGTGCACGGGAGTCGGCACGGCGTACGGCACAGGCACGTCATACGGCACAGCGTACGGCTGGGGCACGTGGTTGATGGTCTTGATCTCAGCGGCGTACTTGCTGATGGACAGGGTGGCCGGGTTGGTGATGGTCTTGCCGATCAGGGTCCTGGGCGCGGCGATGGCGGGAGCGGCGATGCCGGGCTTCAAGATGGTGGTGGTGTGGCCAGTAACAACGGGACGGTCGGCGAAGTGCACCGTCTTGGTGACGGGGATCTCGATGTTCTGGCGGATGATGGCTGGTCGTGCGGCGACCACGTGCCTCACGACAGGTACAGCGGCAGGCCCCAGACCAAAGGCGGGGGCGGTGAGACCGATGGCGGAGTGCCTCAGACCAATGGCGGGGGCGGTGAGACCAATGGCTGAGTGCCCCAGACCAATGACGGGGGCGGTGAGACCAATGGCGGAGTGCCTCAGACCAATGGCGGGGGCGGCGAGACCGATGGCTGAGTGGCTCAGACCAATGGCGGGGGCGGTGAGACCAATGGCGGAGTGCCTCAGACCAATGGCGGGGGCGGCGAGACCAATGGCGGAGTGCCTCAGACCAATGGCGGGGGCGGTGAGACCGATGGCGGAGTGCCTCAGACCAATGGCGGGGGCGGCGAGACCAATGGCGGAGTGCCTCAGACCAATGGCGGGGGCGGCGAGACCGATGGCGGAGTGCCTCAGACCAATGGCGGGGGCGGTGAGACCAATGGCGGAGTGCCCCAGACCAATGGCGGGGGTGGGGAAACCAATGGCGGCAGTTTTCCAGCCAACAACGGGGGCGAGAGCCTTCAGTTTGATCCCGTCAAACTTGAGGGTCTTTAGCTTCGTCGCATCCGTCCATGCCCCGAGGCCGATGGGGAGAGCAGCGCTCCTGAGGCCGGCCACTCCGTCGCAGAGGTTGATGCAGGCGGGTGCCGCGGACGCCGCCACTGCCAAGGCAGCCAACACCACCTGCAGTGAAGTCGCAACCCAAATTAATTATACGTCAAAATAATTGCGACTCGAACTCCCGACAATGTACCTCTGCATTGATGAAACACACTCACTAAAATGTCGTCACCGCACACGCCGACACCTGGGACAGCTATTGCCAATTGTAAGGTAAACTTAATAGTATATTGAAAACGTGGCCACACGAGCTCTTCGGGAAAGTAGCGGGATGCCGGCAGTAGACGACGAAAGCCTGTAATAGCGCCCCGCAGTCAAAATGTGAGATATATAGCCTGCAAAGTACCCGATCTCCTGACTAAAGACAGACATACTGAGAAAATAGTTTTTTTGTCAGGAATAACGGACCCCCCCCCACACACACACACACAGGCAGCAGCACCAGATATCGCCACCGTGCATGCAAGCTGTCACGCAAACAGGGGTTCTTGATTTATGTTATAAACTCTGGTTCTCGCCAGCGATTCATGCATATGACGAGTCTTAGTCTTCATAATGGACAGAGAGGCTTGCGTGAGCTAAAGTACACATGTGTGAACTGAAAGCCAACAAAAAGCCACCGTGAGCTAAAGTGCACATGTGTGAACTGAAAGCCAACAAAAAGCACGCATTGGGAAAATCAGGTTCCAGCCGAAAAATAATCAATGTATTAAGAAATGATCAAATATCCTTCGGAACATATTTCTTTATCGATATCTAGGTGACGATCCAACTTAGTGACCACAGGGCTTCCGGTAGCCGTACGGTTTTACGGTTATTACCCTCGGTTTTCACGGCCCACATGTATACATACACACACATGTACACACACACACACACATGTACACGCATTCGCTCAGACGAAGCACAAGCAAAGTTATGTAATGCCTGACAGGTGTGCCGGGTGTTCGCTGTGTATCTTACAGCGCACTTAAGCATCCGTATGTTTTGCAGCGCAGCATCGTACAACATAATCAGGCTGCGCGACGCGGCGGTGCTCCTGCACGGAACTCTGTCGACAAAGCTGTGCGCAAAGCGAACTCACTTGATTGGGTCTGGCTTCTCAGCGCCCAAACCATTCCTAGACATAGTGGTGGAACGAACACGTCAGCTCGATACCCAATTACTTTTTTGAACTGATCGACCCAGTGAAGTTGTGGTAGACAACTTCATTGCGGTTTTTCGACCTCTTGATGAAAGTCGCCAACTGCTGGGGAATGCTTCCTTATCTGAGTATCAACTAAATACGGCAGTCATTACAAGCATGAGAACGTCTGAATTGCGCAGCAGTTGTAGCAGAACCAGCAGAAGAACTCTACAAAACACTGATTGCTGAACCAACAGTGCGTATCACTATCAAATCCAATGAACTCTGTTATGATCAGCAAAGTAGAGCAAATCAATGTAGCTGTCAACCGCCTGGGTCACACTTTTACCCGGGAACTCACATAAACACAAATATTGATTGGCTTACCATACCATACTAATAGGTGATAGCTCATGATAGTGGACTCTCGTCCAACCATCCGATACATGAATTCCAGTTCAACGGCATCATTTTGACCGATAGGTCAAAATGATGCCGTTGAACTGGAATGGAACTTCAACGTGCCATCAGTGCACCGACACGGTAGCTCGTTCACGGCCTTATCGGGCCAGTTTCCAACTGACCTTCCCAGCCGGGGGCTAAATACGAGCGCGTGAAACGACTGGAACCCTGTTTTGCCAGGACAGGGGAGACCGATGCAGTCCAGCGATCTCACCAACTGAGCTACCGAGCTCCATTAACAGTCATTTCGAATACAAATAGCATGGAAGTGGGGGTGATGAAGCCATTATGTGTTCTTCTTCAGAGTTGGGGATCAGAACAATCACCACAAACAGGGCTCACAACTTAACTACATCAGATGTACTGGCATGCCAAACGCAACAACATATAACCCTTGCAGTGAGGGGGGTGGGCATCTTGATTCATTGAATATTTCTGAGGTAACGCCTGAACCGCTAACTCTAACGCGTTGAAATTTGTTCCACCGTTCGTGTCGTGACTTGCGCATATTGCGTAAAACATTGTGTTATATTGCCATAAGACAGCGGGGCTAGGGCGGACCAATGCCATGCTGTAACCTCGTCTCAATGCAATGCATATATGTGCCTTGAAGCATTTTTATCAAGCAACAATACAAGAAACAGTCAAAAGTGAAACACGGGTGCATATACAGGTGGAAAAATGCACAAATACCAAATGTGACCTTTGTTCAAGTCCACAGATCAAACGAATGCTTAGACTAGAAGGATGTATTCATAAATAGGGTTTTCACCGAAAAATATTTTCCAACATTGCGAAAATATGTAGCGGTGAAGTATGTCTTCTTTGACGTGCCAGGTGTCAATAAAATATCCGGTCCAGTCAATGAGATATTACCTGAAATGTCCCACAAGTATATGGCTTTCAGGCAGTCTGGATGCTACAGTGGTGACGATCACGAAGTAATAATGGCCGAACCAGGGTAGTTTTCCACGCTGAGTTCATTTCTGATGTGATTTATGTTCCAGAAATTTAGCATGATAACTTGAATTGTATCGCCCGATTTGTTCGGAGAAGTTGCAAGAAAAATCAGCATTAAAAAACTTCTCGAAAGTTCTCAGAGGGTGGAAATCGTATATTTTGGGTTCGGTGGCACTCAGCACCTTTTTGTAAGTTCCATCTGCTTAAAAAATTGTCAACTTCAACCGTTCGCATATTTCCAGGTATTCAGTTTTGAAGTGATCGATGACATTGATGGGATCGATGCTCTTCACTGGATTGGAAACCTTCATGGTATCAGTGACTTTTACCTTTGCTGTCACCTGTGTTAGACTAAGTGTTTAGTTTGCATAACATCAGCATTGTAGCACGGTGTTTGTCTTCCGACCAAGATCGGAAAACTACGGCGAAGACGAATGCCTGACTGCACACTGACACTGACCTGTTTGATCTGGCCTGGAAGGTCAACCCAAAGAAATATACTCAAATATTTGAGTGAACTCAAAGTGCTCATCAAGGATATAGGTACATCACACCGTTTATCGAATCTCTCCTTCTTGGTTAGAACATAAATTAGTGGAGGTAATTTTTACTTCTACCCTCCCCCCCCCACACCCCCACCGGTACTGCGAGGGGTAGAAATTATCCCGCGATGCGAGGGTTCAGATGACCTGGAAACTTCATCAGATAACAACATTCCCAGTCCGTATTTACCAGCTAAAAGTGAACGAGAGGTAAGCTTTAACGGTGACGCTGCCGTGTATTCGGTGATTTCAAGCATAAGGTCATGAAGTAAGATCGGAACCTGTAACATGTTCCGATCTTTGAAAATATTGTCTCTGAAGTCAGGCTACATCTAGGTGAAGTGGTGTTATCGAGCTCGGCTGGCTTTGTGGGACTGAACTCGAATTAGTTAGGATGACTTTAACCTCTTACATCACCCAAGCATATGGTTTCACCGCCCTTAGCAAATAAAGTTCACACCTGACATGCAAATCTTGTGCTGATTGCCATCTATTAGCTTTTTTATTGTCACATATTTTGCTCACTTTCAAGGGATCAGAACAACCCCCCTCCCCTCACACACACTACTTAGCTGGATGCGAGGACTCCAATGTACATATCAGGAGTTAAAGTAGGTATTTGTCGGAGTCATCATTCCAAACCTGGTGTTACCGATGCAAATTAGGTGATCAGGCATCCACAGTCACTCACAAATGTCTGCATGCTGTGTGAGGTAGTTCCTGTTGCTGATGTGGCTGCTGGCTGTCGGCCTGGTGACTATTGTGTGCCAGTGCAGTGAGGGATGTCGACTTTATACACGCGCAGTCGACCTTGCGTCCGGTCGCCATGCACGCAGCCCGGCGGCTCGGCCCCTCCCTCAAGTACCGTTGCAGGCAGGCATGCCCACTGTCAGGTGTGTGAAGGCTGAAGGGCGGGGTCGCTGCAGGTCACCTCATCACTGGCTTCGCAGCTGGCGGCTCTGCTGTGCTGCTCACTGTGCCCTGCTCCTCTCTTGCCCGAGCACGGAGGTAAATGGCTGCTGGAGTCACCGCCAGCTCCCAGTGAGGCGGTTATGCATGTGAGGGCTAGTGGGGACCCTATCAGAATACCGGTACAGTGAAGTGCTAATATTTGCACGCTTCATAGATCAATGTTCCGTTCAATGTGCTTAAAATGACTAACCAGTTCCTGTCATCGTATCTGCCGCCATCAAACTGACAACTGAATTCGACCCTAACTGAACAAAAACCCGGACTCTTTCGCTGAATATCCCTGGGCTTTGTTTGCTCCCTTGCCGCAGCTAACTTCCGCACGGAGTAACCGTCAATCATCACAGTTGGATGGATGGACCAGATCATCCGACCTAGTCGGCTATTGCAACACTGCTCGCCCAAGTCAACCTCCTATGCATTGTACGTATGTAGCGTTGGTGCATGGCTGGTGTAGGCGTAGATATGCATGAGCGTTGCGAAGGATTTGGAATGGAAGACGGCATCATTTTGTGTGAATTTGTAATGCAACGTCACATGTATAATGTTAAGCTTCACGAAGTTTGGAGGACGAGCCCGCCCCCGCGGCGACGCCCATATAGGTTTGTATGT
Organism: Ashinkailepas kermadecensis; assembly: GCA_034440615.1. Lineage (NCBI taxonomy): Eukaryota > Metazoa > Arthropoda > Thecostraca > Neolepadidae > Ashinkailepas > Ashinkailepas kermadecensis. The sequence goes on from JAOTOM010003263.1 coordinate 125,317, forward strand.
ACGAACCACATGGTCCAATGGCGAAGCAAGTGGTATCTGTGTTAACTGCTTTGACGTGCGGATAAGGAACATCCCTTTGGCCGCACTGGCTAATGGGACAGGATGGAGAAACGTGGTGCAAGGTGTAGAGGACAGAATCAATAGGGCAGAGTAGGGGTGGGTGGGGGATGACAGAAAGAGTTTGATCGATACGCAGATTATGTTCGAGATGGATGGTAAAAGTATGCTTGCCGCCTGATGCAGAAGCAAAATGTGCATGGTGCATCCAGCTGTATTTCTTCATCCAGGAACAGGACAGTATGCATCACACAACCCGCCGGAGCAACATGGAGATGCTCGGAGCCGTTCATGCAATTTGATGCGGGTAGCATGCGCCGTTGACAACACCAGGGTACTCCCGTCAAAGAGCTGGATGCGTTTGTCCGTCACTTGATGTAACCCACACTTTTGTTCGCTCAGAGCAGGACCCGATGAATCATTATTTGGCTAAGGTATGGATGTTGGTACGTGCTCCAGAAATATGAGCGAAAACGAAGTATTTTTTGCGTAGCCGATATCGCGCCTGAAAATGAACGGATGTTTCGATCACTGGCGAGAGAGGGAGGGGGGGGGGGAATTTCCCCTCCAGTGAACATGTTATTCGAGTCCCTAGCTCAGAATTTGAATACATGAATGAATGCTTATTATAATGCAGAATGCTAACAAGCTGGATTCCTTTCGCATATCGCGGGGTGATACAGCGTCCGGTGCGGACACCGACACTGACTTACTACGAAGGGCGAGGCCACTCCATGTGCAGTCCTTGCGTGGGTACATCTCGACGCCCATCCACAGAAGCTGGGCATGCTTGCTTAGCGACTCCATGCGAGCTATACTGAAGTAATGGACGAAGAAATTGATCTTCTCGGCTGCAGCATTACAAACTTGTACAGTTTTGGTGCCCATGGTGCTGAGCTTGTGAAGCTGTCGTTAACAACAATGTTAAGTCAACGAACTGTGATAATACTATTTCTGCAATGTTCATCAAATCCTTTGCTCTGGATATTATTACTCATTTCGGTATTTTAAATAGATGTAAATTCAGTTGATTATCGCAGGTAGGTTAACAATATACCACAAATGTTTGCTCGTGTGGTGCTGGAAGACCGTTTATGAGCCATTGTCACATAATATATAATGATGCCGACTTCACAGATTGCAATAAAGGAGAAAGGGTTAGGTGTTATGAATGGTTTGATTTCACAAATGTGCAGTTGCATTTTACAATCATCATGACAAATGATGTACATGGTAGCTAACGAATAGTTCGCCATGGTTACCTGGAAGGAAAAAGTAAAACTGGGAAAGGCTGCGTCCCAATTGAGCATTCCTGCCAGAAGCTGGACGTTATCAGTTTTGATGTGGGAAGCTTGTCGCATAAAAGAGCTATTTATATGATGGATACGTATACACAAAAAGCAATTCGAGTCATCAGCTCGTGGTAACGTGATAATACCGTTTCTGCATTCTCATGAAAACGATTGGTCTTCGCTATGTTGATAATGGTGTTGCTTTAAGTTATACATACCAGTTCAATGGTTGGTTGGTTATTTGGGCTTACGGGCGCATCGACTGCGTTGGTCATACAGCGCCCAACCAGTTCAATGGACTGTGACAGATACACATACATGCACCAAAACGTCATTATGATGCAGCAAAGTATTCTGCAATACACTGCGCTCATCTTCCATCATACATCCTCCTCATTCACCGCACCGCTTGACAGCCTACAAAATCACGCGCTACGCCTCATCACCGGAGCACACCGCACACCTATCACCAGTGTATGGGCTGGGGCGACACTCTCAGCATCCAACACCACATAACACGACAACTACTTAGATATCATCTTAAAATCACCAAACAAAAGAATCAGCCCACCAATATTTCCCTTACTAATCAACCCTTTCGGCGCACCTAGAACAGAAATAAATATAGCATTGCTCTTCAGTTAAATCAGTTTCTCACCCTGGCATTGGAACTTCCGACACAACATCCGAGAAAATTAACCGCTCCTCCAATTTTGGCGTCAGAATTACCAAAAGCCAGGGCATTCTCACAACATAAAAACCTACTCGTTCCATCTAAACTCAAATCAAATTGTTCGAACTGCAGAAGGCTCACCGAACAACACACGTACTTCTACACCGATGTTTCCCGTACTGACGATGGCACGGAAGCCGCATGGTGCGGTGGGCCCAACACTAGAGTCAATAATCACCTCGCACCTACAGGCGACTGTCTGGCCAACACCCCATTTCATAAATATGTCCAGGCCGGCTGGAATCACAACATCACACTCACAATAATAAGCCCTTCGTTTCCAAATGGCCCTCATCAAAACGAAACACCGTTTTATGGAGGTAAAATGGTGTTACTCTCTCGCGTACGGGTAGGTCACACAAAACCCACACATAATTATATTTTCATCTAAGTGCACCACACTCCACTTTGTCAGGTATGTGGCGGGCGTTAATCCATAGAACATTTTCATTTGCGTTGCAAATGTGTGCCTTACAACGTCACTCCGTTTCTAATTACTTCCCCAAACATAAATTAGCAATATCGTTGCGGACACTGCTCGAGGACGAACACCCGGGCCGCTCCTGGAGCTCTTTTAGATTGTCCCTCCAGAACCAAACTGGAACAATCAACTTGCAGTCAAATGCCAATTTCATCGCCGCTCTCGTATGACACAAGCATACGGATCATCATACAATAGGCAAGCAGGAATCGATCCAATTTTGCGAAACCGACGGCTGTCCTTTAGATTGTAGTTGGCTGTTTACCTTCGGGCTTTCCGAGCACCTTGGTTTCCTCCCTTCGTGCTTTCCAAGCACTTACTTTACACATTCACCTACACAACCAATGTTGGGCCCGGGAGCCGACGGCTTGCCCTGGGCCCCCGCTTCGGCTCCAGGTGGCGGGCGGTCAGCGGAGTCTAGCATCTCCCACGTCCAACGGTACAGCCGACGGCTCGCCCTGGACACCTGGACCCCCGCTACGGCTCCAGGTGGCGGGCGGTCAGCGGAGTCTAGCATCTCCCACGTCCAACGGTACAGCCGACGGCTCGCCCTGGACACCTGGACCCCCGCTACGGCTCCAGGTGGCGGGCGGTCAGCGGAGTCTAGCATCTCCCACGTCCAACGGTACAGCCGACGGCTCGCCCTGGACACCTGGACCCCCGCTACGGCTCCAGGTCGCGGGCGGTCAGCGGAGACTATCACCCCCCACGTCCAACTGTACATCCACGGCAAAACCCGGGAGACGGACGGAAGCAGTGTGCTGGCCACCCTCCAAATGCACTGTCGAACAGTATGAATGTATGTGTGCGTGCTATCTGCACATGGCGATCATGCCAGTATCTGTATTTGCCGTGCTGAGTTTCCTACCTTTTCCATATTGTGCCATTTGCCTTTGTTTTGCTTTTGCCTAATCGCTGATAACTCATAAGCCGGCTTGCAGTAACTTGCCACGCTTAACGTAAAATATCTGGCAGCTGACACCTCGTCTCAGCTCAGGGAACAGAAAGGGTATGATGAAGTAGCTAGCGCAGCTTTGTGTGCAACATACACACGTACAACATACATGTTTGCATATCCATCTTTTACAACGGGGTGCTATGCATATTTCTTGCAACACACTGTTTTATCTCCAAATTCTATGTGTTTTATCCTATACTCGGCAGACATCAACGCATGGAGACGAGTTATTGTAGTAAAGCAATACTTGACCTGGCAGGACTTAATTTGAAGACATATTTTCTCTATAGTGAGCAGAGGAGTTCCTAAAATGGAAATAACCTTGCTCTTGACAATTCATTTACAATTACCTGCATAGTCATTTGATCACCCTAATAACACTAATCCCAAATGAATCATTGTACTTCGCATTGCAAGCCATTACCTGACAACCGGGGAAACAGAGACTTAGGAGAATTATCATGACACAATGTATTGATCGCGGCTCCGTTCTGCTTAAGCACGTCGAAATGCCACGAACAAGTTAAACCACGAATTACTATCCGTGAGTACTCTACGTGGGAAGTTCAGTAGGGCACTTAACCGTTCAGGTGGAGATCGCCATATCCGTGCCAATCTCTCAGGGACTGCACCAGTACTGTTAGGTAGCTCACTAACCAACCAAGGCTCTCTCAGGGACTGCACCAGTGCTGTTCGGCAGCTCATTAACCAACCAGGGCCCTCTCAGGAACTGCACCAGTACTGCTGGGCAGCTCACTAACTAACCGGAGCCATCTCAGGGACTGCACCAGTACTGTTAGGTAGCTCACTAACCAACCAAAGCTCTCTCAGGGACTGCACCAGTGCTGTTCGGCAGCTCATTAACCAACCAGGGCCCTCTCAGGAACTGCACCAGTACTGCTGGGCAGCTCACTAACTAACCGGAGCCATCTCAGCGACTGCACCAGTACTGTTAGGTAGCTCACTAACCAACCAAAGCTCTCTCAGGAACTGCACCAGTACTGTTAGGCAGCTTAATAGCCAACCAGGGACCGCTCAGGAACTGCACCAGTATTACTGGGCAGCTCACTAACTAACCGGAGCCCTCTCAGGTACTGCACCACTCTCCAATAATCAGTGTTCACCGGGCACATGACGTTGGCTTAAGCCATGCACCGTGACAATTTGTTGAATACAAACCAGAGGTAACGTCTGCAACAGCCAACATGCATGGAGCCTGGACCATTGGTGCATTCAGTGTTATGAACTACAAGGGAGCAAGAGTTGCGACCCTTTTGGGAGAACTGATAAATAGCATACATTTTAGAGTACTTAAAAGGAAGCACAATTACTGCATATGCAAATATGTGATTATGGGTGGAGCTTTGCACCATGCATAAAGCGGACCAGCGGGACAAGCGTAGCTTTATGCCATTCCTTGCTTTGCAGTCTCAAGGATCTGATAATTAAGTTTTAACATCGGCTGCTGTCTGATATACAGTATTTAAAAAATAACAATTATGTGCGCGGGGCAGTCAGCTTCCCAACTCAGCGTGAGACTGCCAAGATGTCGATCTAGTCACAATCTGCCCATCGCCAGCACTTCCAACTATTCAGCGGCATTCAGCGCGACACCTGCTGACTGTCAGTCAGCAGGTGTCGACAACAGATCGAAGGCGCCGGCTGCCGCTACCGAGCTGGCGGCTGCCCTGGCGGCTGCCCTAGAGGCCGGAGTACCGGCACGACCATAACCGCCCGTCCAGCCACAACCTCCGCCGGCCGGCCAGGTCGCTCGCCACCCCCACCCTGCCCCCGCCCCGTCCCGCTCCGCCCCCGACCGGGCTCTTCAGCTCTGGTTGTGACGTCGGCGCCCGACGGAATTGATTCGTGCGCGCGTCCGTCGGCGCCGACGGCCGCACTCAGCCGGGGCAGCCGGACCGGCGGCGGCGCCGACAGTCGGCGCGTCCTGCGCCTGTGATCCCGGCTCGGACTGTCATCCCGCCGGCCGCCGCTGCCGCCGCTGTCGCCGCTGTCGCCGCTCAGCCATGGCGCACCAGGAGGGCGTGCACGTGCGAGCGCTGGAGGCTGCCGCCACACGTGAGTACGGCGTGTTCCGGCCGACTGTGGTCCGCCGAGCGCGGCCGCCCACACACTTCTGTTGCGGGCGTATGGCCGGCCCGCCCTGTCGATGGGTGTCACGGTGTGCCTGTCGATGGGTGTCACGGCGTGTCTGTCGATGAGTGTCACGGCGTGCCTGTCAGTGGGTGTCACGGCGTGCCTGTCGGTGGTGTGTCTCGGTGGGTGTCACGGCGTGCCTGTCGGTGGGTGTCACGGTGGGTGTCACGGCGTGCCTGTCGATGGGTGTATCAGTGGGTGTCACGGCGTGCCTGTCGGTGGGTGTCACGGTGTGCCTGTCGGTGGGTGTCACGGCGTGCCTGTCGGTGGGTGTCACGGCGTGCCTGTCGGTGGGTGTCACGGTGTGCCTGTCGGTGGGTGTCACGGCGTGCCTGTCGGTGGGTGTCACGGCGTGTCTGTCGATGAGTGTCACGGCGTGCCTGTCGGTGGGTGTCACGGCGTGCCTGTCGGTGGTTGTCTCGGTGGGTGTCACGGCGTGCCTGTCGGTGGGTGTCACGGCGTGCCTGTCGGTGGGTGTCACGGCGTGCCTGTCGATGGGGTGCTATCAGTGGGTGTCACGGCGTGCCTGTCGGTGGGTGTCACGGCGTGCCTGTCGATGGGTGTCACGGGTGCCTGTCGGCGTGCCTGTCGGTGGGTGTCACGGCGTGCCTGTCGGTGGTTGTCTTTCGGTGGGTGTCACGGCGTGCCTGTCGGTGGGTGTCACGGTGTGCCTGTCGGTGGGTGTCACGGCGTGCCTGTCGATGGGTGTATCAGTGGGTGTCACGGCGTGCCTGTCGATGGGTGTCACGGTGTGCCTGTCGGTGGGTGTCACGGCGTGCCTGTCGGTGGATGTCACGGCGTGCCTGTCGGTGGGTGTCTCGGCGGGCGTCACGGCGTGCCTGTCGGTGGGTGTCTGTCGGTGGGTGTCACGGTGTGCCTGTCGGTGGGTGTCACGGCGTGCCTGTCGGTGGATGTCACGGCGTGCCTGTCGGTGGTTGTCTCGGCGGGCGTCACGGCGTGCCTGTCGGTGGGTGTCACGGTGTGCCTGTCGGTGGGTGTCACGGCGTGCCTGTCGGTGGGTGTCTCAGTGGGTGTCACGGCGTGCCTGTCGGTGGGTGTCACGGTGTGCCTGTCGGTGGGTGTCACGGCGTGCCTGTCGATGGGTGTATCAGTGGGTGTCACGGCGTGCCTGTCGATGGGTGTCACGGTGTGCCTGTCGGTGGGTGTCACGGCGTGCCTGTCGATGGGTGTCACGGTGTGCCTGTCGGTGGGTGTCACGGCGTGCCTGTCGATGGCTGTCACGGTGTGCCTATCGGTGGGTGTCACGGCGTGCTTGTCGATGGGTGTCACGGCGAGCCTGCCACCGACAATGGTTATCATTGGCGATCAATGTCGACCGGCGATCTGATGATCGGCACAGCTGCCCGATCAGGTGCTGCCCACCTGGCAGACCTGTCACACGCTGTTCACCAGCTGCGTCGGTCTGCCTGCGTCTCTGTTATGGACGTGGGTAGTCCATTAGCTCTCTTCTGCGATAATGGTCCATTCATGTCACTGATTCACTTGGGTCAAAGCGACTTTTGTATGTGTGGTAGTCCTTTGTGAAATGGTGAGCAGTTCACTAATCCGCTGCATTGATTTCGACAACTTTGCATTCTTCATTGAGAGTTAAGATCTGAAATTGTAGAGACATCTCAGATCAGCATTGCTTATTCGACATTTGGTACGCAATGCAATGCAAATTTAAGCAATTTCATCAAGACGCATATCTTATCACCACAATTCAATTCCCAGAAAACTGGTCCATGGAATCGTTAGAAAATTACAACCCGATCTCGAATTACCGATTATTGACAAACAACGGTGATAACCAACTATGCACCAATGGTCTCGGATTGATGATCAGATACGTGTATAGCTTTAGGCTCATGATATATTTCAAAATCGTAAAACAATTACATATGTGCATTTCGCCAGCAGGCCATTTTCAATAGTGACCTCAACAACGTCAGGAAATCGGCCATTCTACACCATGATGCATACAATATGAGGTTAGCATGAAATAGCACCACTATGTGTTGCACATTTTCATCACACGTTAATACAATGCAACTACAAACGCAAAAATATGTAGACACACACTATAATATACCATCGCTACAACCAAGTGTAATATGGTAAACACTGGCACGAGTACTCACGTTTATTCGAGTGACTATTTCGCTAGCCAATCCTGCAGACGCAACATTGGTGTTGGTACGAGTGCTGGTCTAATCCTCCAGACGCAACATTGGTGTTAGTACGAGTGCTGGTATAACGCTGCAGACGCAACCTTGGTGTTGGCACGAGTGCTGGTCCTGGTATAATCCTGCAGACGCAACATTGGTGTTGGTGCGAGTGCCGTCTAATCCTCCAGACGCAACACTGGTGTTGGTACGAGTGCTGGTCTAACCCTGCAGGCGCAACCTTGGTGTTGGGACGGGTCCTTGTCTAAGATAGGTGTCATATAGGTAGACAAAGGATATTTACGTGGAGGTTTCAATACGAGTACGGCCTAGGTTTAATTAGAGTCCATGGAACAGTCACTGTGTTCAGCACAGGTTTCAAATTTTCTCATTTTAATTGAATGTAACCTTTTTTGATTCCCGACATGGCTTTGCAAGCCCGTATAATTTTGATGGTAAGTGGCTGTGGTATGTTGGGTGATGCCATGTTTCATGGATTAGCTTGTTTGGCATATTAGCCGAAAGGTTTCGTTGTTTTTTTCCGTCCCTATACAGCGACAACTAGTTTGTTTTTAGTTATTGAATTGCGCCGGCACGCTACCTATTTTTTACAGAAATGGACTGCGATGCATCATGGCCAGGAGAGTGATAAAGATCAGTACACTGATTTTCGAGAGCTTTCCTGAGGTATGCACATGCGGAAAAAATAATTCCGATTTAATAAAAATTCACGGGGGTCCATCGATATACTGTGAGTGCTCGCTAACCTCACACGGATACAAAATAGTCTAAATATTTTGATGGGGATGAAGGTTCAGTGGTTCTCATCCCTGGCTGTGCTTTATGGCGACTGAAATATGCGCGGACTGTTCATTGTAAACCCTACTCGCGTTCGAGGCAGCCCGTACAAGAATAGAATCTATGAGACGTCCGATAGAATTGATTCTCACGTTGTTGGGAGCGTCACCCATATTCATCCCGTGCGCCAGCTTAAGTGCTCGTACAGGATATGTATGGCATATATATATATATATACAAAAGCGGATATATACAAACAAAAGCCGAACGATCCTAGCCATCGATAAAGTACCTTAAGTATATGCGCGTCAATGATGGAATCTATGTGATCTCCGACTGATTTTTGGTCAGCCAGACGGCCTCGAATGGCAAACCGGATATAATTTTGCGGAGGGACCATATGATGTCGTAGAATATTTGCTTTGGGAACGTCCTCGATCACGCCATATTTATTGACCAAACCAATTTCACCAAGAATCTGTCATAATTGCCAATAGCCACACTACATTAAATTTCAGCGCCGTTGTGACCAGCGCGGCGTATTTCAGGGTCAAGGGTGGGGGGGGTCAGTTGACACTCTCTTTCAAAATGATGGGGGTCAAGACTATCTTTATGATCCTCCACTTCTGTGTTGGCCCATTAGTCAGACAGGGGGCCCAAGCGGACCTCCGTAAACGTAATTTTCACAACAATAACATTACATTTTTACCCTCATATTAACGTCAACTCAATCTAGCGTGTTATGAGTATGCATAATTACATATCAGAAACTATGCACCCGAGTAGAAAAATGTTATAAATGTCATCAAAGTAATACTGAAATAATGTAGCATTAACCGGGGCGAATAAATTAAATGCCACGTCTTGCTAATACTCACATATGGTAACATAACATCAAACATTATGCATGGGAGCCTTGCATAAAACTACAGCAGCGACGCAGCGAAAGGAAGCCACGCACCCGACTCTCGATGTATTTTTTACACAGAAAACCATTGCATGCATTGCTACCACGGAAGGTAGGTGGGTACTTTCTGACCTACCCACGTAACACGGGCGAAAAAAAAATCGTACCTCGTTAAAGGGCCAACTTTCAATTTCCTGCAAATGTCAGCATTGCTCGTATTCAACATTCACCAATGATAATTATGAAAATATTACTATTCGGAGTAAAGTATGCCTAATTCATGAGGCAAGTGGTTCTGAAGCAGGAACATAGAACCTTCCGGCATAAAGGTTGCTGACCGTCAGGCATATAAAGTGCTATTTTATCCGGGAGAACAGGCTTCAGGAGAGCCTTTCTGCCTACACAATTATGTCACTCAAAGCTACTCTCTGTTCCCCCTAACTCAGCCTTATGTGCCCCTTCATCTTATGTGTGCGTAGTTCGTATGATTCTTGGGCACGTCAGCTGCTTCTGCTATATTGCGCCCATACGTATTTATTTTATAATATCCATAATCCATCCATCCAATCCATCCATATAATACCCACTTCAATGTTGCTAGGGGTGCTGGCGTAGAAGGAAGGATTGATTTACTGCGCTGTGAAGCATAAATGCCCTGCCAGTACCTAGCTGAAAATGAAGCAAACTGCAACAAAGTACACTGATGTTCGTCATCGACAATTGTATTCTTACTGTTTTGATTTTGTGTGCTTTGCTCATAACTGAGCAAGCACTGTCGTATATTGCGAATGGAAAGCACTTGAAAAAGAGAGGAATATATTCATTATAATTATGCAAATAAATAGTTATTGTATTATAAAAAGAAGATGAAATAACAAACGAATGATTTCTGAAGGAGCATTACGCTCTTAAGCTAGACATAATTGACACGTTAATCTTCCTAGTTGCCTTTTTAGATCATCCAGAACACAAAAGATGCAAAAGAAAGAACAAAGAAAGTTCGTTTTGATAAATGTGAATATATATCGCATACTGCTTTTTTTTCTTTTTCGATATTTTTCTGCAGTCGAATTTCAGTATCTAATTTTGCCCCCAATTCATGATATAATTACACAACATGGTGTTCCTCATGTGTATGTAGTCATTTCACTAGTCTATATACCTATTATACTAGGAGCCATATGAGTTGCAAAATCAAACTCAGGATTCCAGTATGCGAATATATTATTGATGTGGGTAAGGGGCTTTATGATGAATGGGACTAACCAAGCTAATTCTGTCATTGAAGTCAATTTAGGAAATGAGCTAATGGTAGGGATGTCTTTTTATGAAAATTCCCGAAGGTACGTGGTGCAATGCCTGTGCGAGTGACAATGGAAAACACACACTGAGCACATTCACACGAAACATGCTATTTTGTGTCGACCATATGCCTGCATAAGGCGTATTATTTGACTTCGGGGATATCGAGTGCGCAAAATATGAATGCTGAGATACGGTATCAAATGACAGGCGCTGAGCAGAAGGATCCTGCTATCTATTTCGAAATTTCCAGCATGCTTCTTTTCTGCGTGAATGGTAAGACGAGCTCGTTGGCTGAAATCCGACTACGCCATCCCAATACCAGATCAAACGGCGCAGTCATCGTAGAGGATGTTAGGGACGCCTCTCCCCAGTCATTTCCCCAGCCTTCCCCGCCAAAAAAGAGTCAATGGATATGCTCAGCTTAAGGTCGTCAGTGACGTCGTAGGTGACGTAGTGTAAAAAGGAGGAAGTGGTCAAATCAGGTCGTCAAGGTCGAATACTGTTATGCAAGGTCTATGTGCCTTTCGTAGACCTGCTGCAGGCGATGCATGTTTGTCAGTCAAAGTATGTGCTGGACACGAACACCGATCATCATGCAGTCGTATATGCAACAAGCAAAATATAAAATCGTCATGCAAGTTATGCCACAGTATATGTCACGCTATGCACGCAACGCTATGCTGAATTCATTGCTACGCTTTGCTTTACAACGTGATTCTTGGTTTTACTCATTTCGATGTTCCACCGGCCAAAGCTTCCCAGGCGCCATCTTGACCGAGCAATGCAATCACATTGACTGAACTGAGCTCGAAAAGAAACGGAGGTACTATAAACAAGAAGCGCAGCATCGACAAGCGAGCAATCGGGGAAGTGAAACGAAATGCGTCCCGCTCCCGTGTGGAGTGAAGTCACGGATACCCCCCCGGCAGGAAGACGGCACCGCCGGCGTCCCGGTGTAGGAGTGAAGTCACGGACACCGCCACCCGGCCAGGAAGTCACGGACACCGCCACCCGGCCAGGAAGTCACGGACACCGCCACCCGGCCAGGAAGTCATGGACACCGCCACACGGCCAGGAGGCGCGGCCACCGCCACCCGGCCAGGAAGTCACGGACACCGCCACCCGGCCAGGAAGTCACGGACACCGCCACCCGGCCAGGAAGTCACGGACACCGCCACCCGGCCAGGAAGTCACGGACACCGCCACCCGGCCAGGAAGTCACGGACACCGCCACCCGGCCAGGAAGTCACGGACACCGCCACCCGGCCAGAAAGTCATGGACACCGCCACCCGGCCAGGAAGTCACGGACACCGCCACCCGGCCAGGAAGTCATGGACACCGCCACCCGGCCAGGAAGTCACGGACACCGCCACCCGGCCAGGAAGTCACGGACACCGCCACCCGGCCAGGAAGTCACGGACACCGCCACCCGGCCAGGAAGTCACGGACACCACCACCCGGCCAGGAAGTCACTGACACCGCAACCCGGCCAGGAAGTCACGGACACCGCCACCCGGCCAGGAAGTCACGGACACCGCCACCCGGCCAGGAAGTCACGGACACCGCCACCCGGCCAGGAAGCGCGGCCACCGACGCCATCCCACCACCAGGAGGCGCGGCAACCGACGTCATCCCACCACCAGGGGCGCGGCAACCGACGTCATCCCACCACCAGGAGGCGCGGCAACCGACGTCATCCCACCACCAGGAGGCGCGGCAACCCACTTCATCCCACCACCAGGAGGCGCGGCAACCGACGTCATCCCATCACCAAGAGGCGCTGCTGCTGACACCATCCCACCACCAGGAGGAACGGCAACCGACGTCATCCCATCACCAGGAGGCGCTGCTGCTGACACCATCCCATCACCAGGAGTCGCGGCAACCGACGTCATCCCATCACCAGGAGGCGCTGCTGCTGACATCATCCCATCACCAGGAGTCGCGGCAACCGACGTCATCCCATCACCAGGAGGCGCTGCTGCTGACACCATCCCACCACCAGGAGGCACGGCAACCGACGTCATCCCATCACCAGGAGGCGCTGCTGCTGGCACCATCCCATCGCCAGGAGGCGCGGCAACCGACGTCATCCCATCACCAGGAGGCGCTGCTGCTGACACCATCCCACCACCAGGAGGCACGGCAACCGACGTCATCCCATCACCAGGAGGCGCTGCTGCTGACACCATCCCATCACCAGGAGGCGCGGCAACCAACGTCATCCCATCACCAGGAGGCGTTGCTGCTGACACCATCCCATCACCAGGAGGCGCGGCAACCGACGTCATCCCATCACCAGGAGGCGCTGCTGCTGACACCATCCCATCGCCAGGAGGCGCGGCAACCGACGTCATCCCATCACCAGGAGGCGCTGCTGCTGACACCATCCCATCGCCAGGAGGCGTGGCCGGAACACGGAGCTGCTCGAAATACGATAATACATTACCAAAGGCATGCAATTTACATTGGAGCAACGGAAAATGAGACGGGCATCATACGAGACCAAACGGCGCCAAATGCAACACAAACTATCAACACTTGCACGTTAACATGCATTTCGTATGCTTATTTGTCCGAGGTGATTGCGGAGAATTACACTCGAATACTTTGGTGTGTTGGTTTCCAATTTGGCGTCCATTTTTCCTTCGACAAGTGAGCACTAAAAAATGTCAGTAAAATTTGGGATATGTTGAAAATGAAACTTGACTGAGGTCCCGTTGACCCTATGATTTTAACGATGATGTTTGGTCACGCCACAGATCATTGATAGCCATGGGGTCCACAAATGCGCACTTAGTCATCGTCATTGTGCCCAAACAACTAGGAACCAAGGAAGCAGGAGAAATCATGCATATGAAGCGCACACTTGGCCCAACATGACGATGATTTAGGTTATGATTGTGTCAGTTTGACCTGGATGACCCACTTGAAGACGTGATAACGACATTTCAAGGTATTCTCAGTCGCACGCTTCCATTCATTTGGGCCATCCAATACACCTAGCATGAATGGCGAGCCGTTAGTATCCACAAAGTACGCTATGAAGTCAAATTAACAGCCTAATATGACATAAAATTGATTCTTTCCTCACGTAGCTTGGCTATTAATTTGAAGGTACCGAAAGTTTAAACTGGCTAGCGCGAGCTGTTCCGGTGTCATTCAAGAAAGACCAATGAGGTGGAGACAAAGAAACACTCCAGTGATTTAAACAGTCCAGCGAGTTAACCATGATAATTGCTCAGTTTTACAGTTAATCGTTCCTATCCCAATCCAACCACGAGTCGTTTGGTGCGACATATAGAAGTAAATCAGCCAGAATCGGCTCCGAAGCATACAACAATCAAAGGAATGACGTGTTGTACCAACACGCTGTCTCGGTGATGTATAGGCGACCTTGACGCTTCTGGCTCAATGTGCGGCCAAAGAATCAGGGTGGCGACGATCGAACCGACGTTGCGTTCTCTTTCTGGCATCAGTTCGTGCACGAAATGCTCCAAAGGGCAACACCGATCCAACTGCTGTGGATAAATGTGACCACACCGCTGCCAGCGAACACAAACACGTGCCTGAAACGCGACGCGTGTCCCAGGATATATTACGCGTGTCCCAGGATATATTACGCGTGTCCCAGGATATATTACGCGTGTCCCAGGATATATTACGCGTGTCACAGGATATATTACGCGTGTCCCAGGATATATTACGCGTGTCCCAGGATATATTACGCGTGTCCCAGGATATATTACGCGTGTCCCAGGATATATTACGCGTGTCCCAGGATATATTACGCGTGTCCCAGGATATATTACGCGTGTCCCAGGATATATTACGCGATATTAGGTGTCGGTGGTGGGGTGTTGACGAGACGCCTCGAACGTCGGCGTGTGCTCGTGCTAATCGAAGCTCACGAGAGGTCGATAACCAGCCGACTTACCAGTGCGACATGCCAGTGAACCTCTCCATGACGTCCAGACGGATCGAATGTCGAATGTACTCCTCTGATCACACAGCATTTCACGGGATGTGTACATGATATCCAGTGGACCTGAACCCCTGAAGAATGTCAATTGAGGGGGCCTAGCCGCATTTTCTCTCACCGATACACGTCATGAGCACATTGCGCACGAACAAACATGTGTGAGGAAAATGGAAGCTGGAACTTCATTCTATTCGTAAAATACTTGCTCTTTCAATTGTTCGCTGTGTCGTGCTATAATATCATCGGATGCTTTGTTTGATGCCCATAGAAATTGAGTGTAGGAATTTGTGGGTGGTTGTATCGCGGGTGCCACGGGTGGTGGCCATTGGTCACCTCCCTCCGCTCTCATCACGACCAACACCAATACATAATCTATCACTGAGATAATCACGAGTGCTGGCTTACAGTCCTGCATAATTCCCAACAACCACCTGAGCTTGTCCCAAGTTTTCAGGAAGCCTGTCCATATGGCTTTCGACCTATAAATCCATGGATCTGAACCTATGAATGAGATCTAGGAGGTTTTATCACGTTCATCTTTTATGTTTTCTTGCATACTCGAACAAATTGCAATCTCTAGACTCATTCACTTTCCTAACAGCCAAAAATTTACTAGATCAAACAAGAAGTTCCGAGATTTTCAACATTGAAAACCAGACATTTTCGGCGCGCGTCGTGCGCTGAAAGCGGTCGCCATTTCGTCACATTTTTTTGTCAGGCCCCGTCAAGAAAATTATAACTGCGACTCTGCAAGTTGGTGAGAATAGTGTGTTAAAAAAGACTGAAGGGTGCGTTGGATAGCCAATAACAATAAGGACGAACCAAACACGCTCGCGAATGGCGAGATTGGTTCCTTGGAAACCTTGCCTCCCTGTTCAACACCGGTAGTCAGCTTGTGATGTCCTGATATCTGGATATCGCAAGCTGACCGCAAGCCAACATTGTCCTAAAACGGTCCCGAGAATGACGCAGCAACAATAAAACGAAATGCCGACCCCACGACGCGACCAGCCCAGCCGACTCGAACCCAATCCCACCGCAGCGTCTGCGACACACCGGCGATCTGGCTCTGATTGGATCGGCCCATCTCCACGTGGCGACAAAGCGCCGCCGAGCTGTGACCCCCGACGGCAGCGACGCCGCGTGGCGGAGCCGCCGTCCGGCGTGGCACCCTTCCCTTCTGTGCAGGGTCGGCAGGTGCGGCTGTGTTGATCGGGTGACATTGGGGCCAGCTTCCCTGCCGATACCCGCATCCAACGGCGATCGATCGGCGGAGCGCCGGCGGCCGGCTGCGGCCTGGACGACAGGGTCAAGGACGCCCAATCGCTGCATCCACTGCACCGAATTCCAGCCTGGCTGGCGCGAAAATGTGGCGCCAGTGAAGGCACGACAAATCTACTTCGCGGTCCAATTACACTGGGCCGACACTAATGCTGCAATGTATTACGTGCTGCCAATCAAGGCTCACATGTGGCGCCAGGCAGCATTTGTACAGTTCGTAATGGCTCTCCGTGAAAATGTGCGAAGGCATCCTTATCTAGCGAGCAAAATAATGTACAATTTGCTGGTGTTTACTTTTGGGTGCCTTCGAAACGGATGCTCCTGGTGGCGTAACTTTGAAACGTTAGTCGATCGAGATATGCTTGTTGTTTTCTTGCATAAGTTGCGTAGTATGACGCTAAGGCCTCCATCGAGTTTCAACAGCTGATGTTACAACCTTAACCCAGCAGCCGCTGGTGTATTTTCACGTACATAAATCGTGGCGAGGAAGGGGAGAGAAAGAAGCTTTTACCACCGTCGTAACCTCGCGATCAATGGACGGATCGAAATAAAACTAAGTTGGATAGCCCAGCAAAATGCATCGGGCTCAAAATTGTTTTGTTCACCTCAGAATTACCGATGCTGTGACAGGTCAGGTCACGTACAAGACTTGGAATATTCCTTGCTCACATGTTTGATAATTTATGAATATATAATACACATGAACTGACACTTGCACATGCCTCATGCATGTGGTCAATCAGGCCAAGGTCAAATTAGGTAAAATGAGGTCACTGCTCCTGTGCATGCATCTGTTGCACATGATGCATGCCTGCAAGCCAAATTAGGCGGCAGATAAGACAATCCATATCATATAGTTGGATACATAGCTAGAAGAGTGCAGACATATATTCTAGCTGCGCCATGCTCTATACAGTGGCGTAGCTAAAGGAGCGAAGGGGCACCCACCCACCCACCCACCCCCCACCCCCAGGAGAGTCTGAGGGGCCCTCCAGGCGACCGCATTAATGGGCCCGCAAGGGACCCCTGGGCTGACGTGAAGGGCCTCTGGACCGATGAAAAGGGGCCCGGGCTGACGCACAGACCGATGAAGAGGGCCCCGAGTCGACGAATAGTGCCCTCGGGAAGATGTTGAGAGCCCTTGGCTGGGCTAGTGTGAAGGGCTTCTAGATCGACTGAGGGACCCCGGATCATTGGAAGGCACCGGGGCTGACGGAGAGGGCTAAGATCCAATATGAAGGGCCCCTGAGCTGACGGCGGGAGAGGGCCCCATACAAGACGGAGGAGGCTCTAGTTGCCGGAGAAAACCTCGGGTAATCAGAAAGAGCCCTTGGGCCGATGGATAGGGCCAAAACCATACAATACCCTGATGGAGGAGGCCTGAGGTGTTGAAGGAGGGCCTCCGGCCTGACAGAGGAGGCCCTGGATCACTAAAGAGGGCCCCTACGCAGGCGGAGAGAACCTCTAGCCGCCGAAGGATCCCACGCATAGAAAGCGTGTGCATTCTTCACCTTAAATGACCCTAAATGAGATAATGGTTTATTGGATTGACCTGACACATCTGAAGACGTGACAAACGCACTTACTTTGCCCTCAATCGCATGCATTCATTAAACGACCTTCCAATAATCGATAAATTAGTACCGAAAGGTGTGCACCTATGAATGATTTGATACGGTCATGAAAACGTGACCGAATGTTAGCTTCAATTCCATTTTCATCGAAGGCAGCTTAGTTCTATTTAGAAGCTACCCCAAATTTGAATTCGCAACCGGTAGCGGTTCCGGCGACATCAAAGAAAAACGCAAATTGCTTCACTCCCAGTGATTCGCGTGCTGAAAAGAAAAGAAAAACTTTAAGAGGAGCAACTTGTGCGAAAACTTTAGCAGCTGGAAAATACGGAATACTTACGAGCGGCCGCGTAGTCCGAGCAAGTCTATTCCCTTGCATATGGTATGAGAGTTCACCTGAGCGACCCAGCCCGAGCCAGTCTAGTCCCTTGCAGATAGCACAAAAGTTCACCCAAGCGGCCCGGTCCCGCCCAGTCTAGCCTGGCCAAATCGTCACACTTTCGAAACCGTACTATTATTATTTTTGATGCTGCAGCACTTCACGTTCTAATTTCAGCACTCATAGCCACATGTGCTCTCTTAATTTTGACTATTGTCACTTATAATTCCAATGCTCTTCATGAAGAGCTATAAAGCGACGCTCAAATAACGGGGTTCGCTACAGCGCTTCAGCTAACCGGGATCTTCCAAAAGAATTTCACGTTGGATCGCAGTATTTCAAATCCTAAGTTTCCATTCAGAATCTTCCCACCCGTCCAATCCAATTATTCCATCCAATCATTCCCGGCCCTTCCCATCCGTCCTGGGTGGCAGATGACCAAGGTGCTTGGTTTGTAACCCGAGGTCTCGAGCTCAGTCCCGGGGAGGGATGGCGATTGTTATTTCTGCCTTTAACAATCACATTTTGTGAATGTAGCGTTCCAGAAATCGCCTTTAGCTCTCCATGCATGTTTAAAGGCGTGTGGCTGTATACACGCTGAAGCATCAGCTGTATGCTCGTATATGGCAGACGGATACATACATTGAAATTCTAAAAGACATGGCCTTCAGAGCCTCGCCTCGCTCGTACAGCGTCCCTGCATATGTGCCTTGCACTGGTTTACTGTAATCAGTTTCAAATAACTTCCATTGCATACTTCGCGGTTATTGATATATGATAAATACTTGCTCTGTGTGACTGCAATTCGACTCATTTCTGACAAACGGCCTAGTTTGATGTCAGTGAGCATCAGCCAAAGTCGTCAGTTGGAGCAGAGTCACCTTGTCACACACAATGGTGGATGGATCTTATGGATGATATGGGGTCTCCACTGGTAGAGCAGCCCACATTTTTTAAGTCATATTTTGTGCCTGAAAAAAATCACATTCCCGCCAAAATAGCCAGCAGCTGAGAGCAGTCAAAGCTGCGTTTGCAGCAAATACTTCCTTAATACTGAACTAAGATTAACTACATTGAAAAATACCTAAATGTAAAAACACACATTTCACCATGCATCGAGGAATGTTGTTAATGCATTTATAAATTAAAG